>JBCEWE010000219.1:4147500-4367500 GCA_039877035.1 Silurus lanzhouensis
GCAGTACACAGTGAAGACAGTGAAGCATGGTGGTGCAAGCATCATGATATGGGCATGTTTCTCCTACTATGGTGTTGGGCCTATTTATCGCATATCATGGATCACTTTGCATATGTCAAAATACTTGAAGAGGTCATGTTGCCTTATGCTGAAGAGGACATGCCCTTGAAATGGTTGTTTCAACAAGACAATGACCCCAAACACACTAGTAAACGAGCAAAGTCTTGGTTCCAAACCAACAAAATTAATTTTATGGAGTGGCCAGCCCAATCCCCGGACCTTAATCCAATCGAGAACTTGTGGGGTGATATCAAAAATGCTGTTTCTGAAGCAAAACCAAGAAATGTAAATGAATTGTGGAATGTTGTTAAATAATCATGGAGTGGAATAACAGCTGAGAGGTGCCACAAGTTGGTTGACTCCATGCCACACAGATGTGAAGCAGTTTTAAAAAACTGTGGTCATACAAATAAATATTAGTGATTCACAGGATTGCTAAATCCTAGAAACAAAAATGTTTGTACATAGTTTTGTACAGTCAACGGCATACACTGCTATTTTTTAACACACCCCTTTCAATTAATTGCCCAATTGCACAGCCTTAAGAGCGTGCATATCATGAATGCTGGGTCTTGTTTGTTTTCTGAGAATCTACTGCACCAACTGGTAACTTGTTTACCATGTAGCAATAAAAAATATACTAAAAACCTGGATTATTCTGGTTAGTCACATTGTACTGCTATTATTTTGAACAATACTGTATATATATATATATATATATATATATATATATATATATATATATATATATATATATATATATATATAAATACAGTATATAAAGTATGTAAAAGAAAGGTCACTGTAAAGCACTGGACTCTAGAGCAGTGGAGACATGTTCTCTGGAGAGACAAATCACGCTTCGCTCTCTGGCAATCTGATAGACGAGTCTGGGTTTGGGTTGCCAGGAGAACTGTACTTGTGTGACTGCATTGTGCCAAGTGTAATGTTTGGTGGAGGGGGATTATGATGTGGGGTTGTTTTTCAAGAGTTGTGCCTGGCCCATTAGTTCCAGTGAAAGAACTCTTAATGCTTCAGCATACCAAGACATTTTTGACAATTTCAGCGCTTCCAACTATGTGGGAACAGTTTGGGGATGGTTTGTTCCTATTCCCACATGACTATTTTATTTTATTATGTAAATGTAAAACATGTAATGTTTTCATATGTATTGCACGAAACTAAGTATAAATAAGACCACCACATAGGCTTGAACACCATAAATATATAGTAGTTAGTACTTTATTATTTTGTATGACAAAATTGTTAAATATTATGAAGAAAATTTAATATATTCATAGCAATTTTATACAATTTTGTAATTACCTAACTAACTAACATGTATAATAACCAGAGGTGGCAAAAGTACACACATACTTCACCTAGAAGTATAGATACTCATGTTTTAAAATACTCTAGTAAAAGTTAAAGTACTGACTGTGCATTGCATTCACAAAAAATAAAATAAAATGAAAAAAAAAAAGATATATACAGTGATATATATATACAGTGAGGAAAATAAGTATTTGAACACCCTGCTTTTTTGCAAGTTCTCCCACTTAGAAATCATGGAGGGGTCTGAAATTGTCATTGTAGGTGCATGTCCACTGTGAGAGACATAATCTAAAAAAAAAAGAAATCCAGAAATCACAATATCTGATTTTTAAACTATTTATTTGTATGATACAGCTGCAAATAAGTATTTGAACACCTGTCTATCAGCTAGAATTCTGACCCTCAAAGACCTGTTAGTCTGCCTTTAAAATGTCCACCTCCACTACATTTATTATCCTAAATTAGATGCACCTGTTTGAGGTCGTTAGCTGCATAAAGACACCTGTCCACCCCATACAATCAGTAGGAATCCAACTACTAACATGGCCAAGACCAAAGAGCTGTCCAAAGACACTAGAGACAAAATTGTACAAGGCTGGAAAGGGCTACGGGGAAATTGCCAAGCAGCTTGGTGAAAAAAGGTCCACTGTTGGAGCAATCATTAGAAAATGGAAGAAGCTAAACATGACTGTCAATCTCCCTCGGACTGGGGCTCCATGCAAGATCTCACCTCGTGGGGTCTCAATGATCCTAAGGAAGGTGAGAAATCAGCCCAGAACTACACGGGAGGAGCTGGTCAATGACCTGAAAAGAGCTGAGAGCACCGTTTCCAAGGTTACTGTTGGTAATACACTAAGACGACATGGTTTGAAATCATGCATGGCACGGAAAGTTCCCCTGCTTAAACCAGCACATGTGAAGCATGGGGGTGGTAGCATCATGCTCTGGGGGTGTTTTTCTGCACATGGGACAGGGCGACTGCACTGTATTAAGGAGAGGATGACCGGGGCCATGTATTGCGAGATTTTGGGGAACAACCTCCTTCCCTCAGTTAGAGCATTGAAGATGGATCGAGGCTGGGTCTTCCAACATGACAATGACCCGAAGCACACAGCCAGGATAACCAAGGAGTGGCTCTGTAAGAAGCATATCAAGGTTCTGGCGTGGCCTAGCCAGTCTCCAGACCTAAACCCAATAGAGAATCTTTGGGGAGAGCTCAAACTCCGTGTTTCTCAGCGACAGGCCAGAAACCTGACTGATCTAGAAAAGATCTGTGTGGAGGAGTGGGCCAAAATCCCTCCTGCATTGTGTGCAAACCTTTTAAAAAACTACAGGAAACGTTTGACCTCTGTAAATGCAAACAAAGGCTACTGTACCAAATATTAACATTGACTTTCTCAGGTGTTCAAATACTTATTTGCAACTGTATCATACAAATAAATAGTTAAAAAATCATACATTGTGATTTCTGGATTTTTTTTTTTTAGATTATGTCTCTCACAGTGGACATGCACCTACGATGACAATTTCAGACCCCTCCATGATTTCTAAATGGGAGAACTTGCAAAACAGCAGGGTGTTCAAATACTTATTTTCCTCACTGTGTGTATGTATATATATATATATATATATATATATATATATATATATATATATATATATATATATATATATTAGGGATGCCACAATTCTCAATATAATATTGAACCGTTCGGTACGACATGCACGGTTCAATACGCGCTTGTGAATTGCGTTTTTTTGGTTTTACGTTTAAATAATTTGTGCTTTTTATTTTTCTCCAAATTGACTGTTTGTGTGCGCCTGTAAGTCTATGAGCTGAGATGAGGAAACTCCTCCCCGCGAGTAAATGTTTACAATCACTATGCTCTAAAGTTAGGGGGCGCTGAACCATCATTCCACACTTTAACATGGCGAGCGGTGGTGAAGTGAGGCTACAGTACGAGGAGGCGCCGGCATCTTTTAAATCTGTGGTGTGGAGACATTTCGGTTTTGCTGATGAGTATAATGCCGAGGAAGAAAAAACGGTAAACAAAAAAATTAGTCTGCAAGCATTATTTTACACGTGTAGCCTACTCAAACGGGAACACTTCCAATATGATTGCACATTTGCTGCGCCATCACCCAGCAATATCAATGTCTGAAGGCAGGATAGCAGAGCAGGTAATAAAGTCCTCCAAAAAACAACAGTCCCTCGCTGAATCCTTCCAGCATACATACCCAACTGGTTCCGAGAGACACGTGAAAATAACAAAGGCAGTGGGGGTGTTCATTGCCAAAGATTTGCAATTCGGTGATTGGAGATGCGGGCTTTTGTCATCTTATAAAAACACTCGATCCGCATTACAGACTACCGTCTCACATTTTTTTCATCTCCGAGATAATTCCCGACCTCTATGAAAAGACATGCAACAGTATTGTGTACGAATTGGCTCAAGCACAGCGCCTTGCTCTGACCACAGATAGTTGGACCTCGCGGGCAACCGTGAGTTACCTCACTGTAACTGTTCACTACGTGTCGAATTGGGAAATGAAAAGCGCTGTACTCCAAACCCGTCCCCTGTATGAAAGTCATACAAGCGCTCATTTGGCAGAAGAGTTGACAAACGCAGTGAATACATGGAAGTTGAGGAGGCCAAATATGTTTAGGAATTTATGTGTTCCTTAGTTTGTACATGCAGCTGTGAGATGTCAGTGTTAATTTAAAATATTTTTTTTTATATATTATACAAAACACTAGGAACTAGTGGACTTGACTTTGCTTTTAAGTAAAATAAAGGAGTATTGCAATAAATAGTTTTTTGTTTCTTTTCACCTCTTACTGTTCCTATTGCCTAAGCATAAAATAACAAAAAACACTTTTATGTGTTAAGCCATCAGGACTGAACCGAACCGAAAACCTTGGTTAAAAACCGAGGTATGTATTGAACCGTGGGCTAACTGTTGTAAGAATTACAGTCTGCCTCAACCCAGATTCCACCCCACGCTATATCAAAATAAGCTCATCCGCAAAACGGCTTACATTTCACAAAAGTAGTTATGTAGAATTTCAGTTGTATCAATCAGAATCATAGACTTAATTTAATCAGTCTGGGAGAAGCAGCAAGCCATCAAGGACTATCTCTAACCAAAAGTTATCTAAAACCATGATTATCATTTAAACAATACCCCTTCCTGACCTGCTGGGGGGGCCAGCGCCAGCAAAGGTGTGAATACCGGTGATTACCACCTGCTGACCTCCGCCCCGAGAATGGTATCCCCCAGCCTTTTGTTTCCTCCCACATGTCCTATATCTAATTTACATTTAAAGGATAACTCCGGTCTATACTTCAAAGTGAAGAACAATATAAAATATCTGGGCAGAGTTTGCTCTGGGTTCTTGCTGACTCCGATGAACCCAAAGTGCTCCGTGTATTTTGTCACTGCTACGCTGTTATAAACTTCTTCATTACGATCTTCATTGTCCTCTTCATTTTTTTCTTACACTGTATTGTTGCATCCCTAATATATATATATATATATATATATATATATATATATATATATATATATATATATATATATATATATATATATATACACACACTGGCGATCAAAATTAGAGAACAATTTATAAACAGTGTTGAGAAGTGTGTAAAGGACATTAGACAGTGGATGCTTAATAACTTTCTTCTGCTCAACTCAGATAAGACGGAAGTACTCTTACTAGGACCACATGCAGCTAGAAGCAAACTTTCTGATTACGTAGCATCTCTGGATGGTGTTTCTGTTTCAGCATGTACGGCTGTCAAAGACCTTGGTGTGATTATTGACCCGAGTCTTTCCTTTGAGTCTCACGTGAATAATATCACCAGGATCGCCTTCTTTCACCTAAGAAATATTGCTAAAATTAGAAATATGATGTCGTTACAGGATGCAGAAAAACTAGTTCATGCTTTTGTTACTTCTAGATTGGACTACTGTAACGCTTTACTGTCTGGGTGTGCGAGTAAGTGCATAAATAAGCTTCAGTTAGTCCAGAATGCAGCAGCAAGGGTCCTCACCAGATCTAGGAAATACGACCACATCACCCCTGTTTTAATCAGTCTACACTGGCTCCCAATCAAATCTCGCATTGATTATAAAATATTACTACTGACGTATAAAGCACTTAACGGTCTCGCACCGCAGTATCTGAGTGAACTTCTGTACCAGTATGATCCTCCACGCCTACTTAGATCAAAAGGTGCTGGCTATCTGTTGGTTCCTCAAATAATGAAGACTACCGCAGGGGCAGATCTTTCTCTTATAAAGCCCCACAGTTATGGAACAGCCTTCCAATCAGTGTTCGGGACTCAGACACGGTCTCAGTGTTCAAGTCGAGGTTGAAAACTTATTTATTTAGTCAAGCCTTTTATCAGTAGATTTTTTTTTCTTAGGTAAAGGCTCAGATCTGGAGGGAGCATGGATATAGAGTGTTTGGTGAACTGGTATATTTGTATGCTGTCGTCCCCTCACATTCACACGGTCACTCAGGTTTGTTGACGGTGGTGTGGTGGGTCATCCCTTATCCCAGAGATCCCTCATGTCTGTGTTACCTTCTGGTTCTCCCTTTTAGTTATGCTGCCATAGCGAGTCTTGCCGGAGTCCAAACTGCACAGTGACATTAACTTTCATACACCAATAGTTACACTTAATAATCCATATCCTTCTCTTCCCGTCACCCCCCCTCTCTCTCTCTCTCTCTCTCTCTCTCTCTCTCTCTCTCTCTCTCTCTCTCTCTCTCGATCGAGTTAAACATGCTCCTGAGGCTCCAGTGACCACTGTTCCTGCCCCTCTACCCTCCGTGGATCTTCACACTTCTGTGCAGCTTGGGACGGTATCTCAACACCTTGGGTGGTTCCATGAAATTCCGGAGTAGAACGGGTGCTTTGAGGATGGATTGGACTGTAGTTGGTGTCGGCGGTCTGCTGCACTGACTCGGGAGTGCAGTTTGCTTCTGATCATCATCACTGTACCCCGCAACTTTGTATATATGCTTCAAATGGACATTTGGTGCAACCCAGATGAGGATGGGTTCCCTCTTGAGTCTGGTTCCTCTCAAGGTTTCTTCCTTATGCCATCTCGGGGAGTTTTTCCTTGCCACAGTTGCTCATCAGGGACAAACATACTTATAAAGAACATTTTTACATTTAATCACCACATTATCTGTGTAAAGCTGCTTTGAGACAATGTTCATTGTTAAAAGCGCTATACAAATAAAAATGAATTGAATTGAATTGAATAAACAATTGAACAATTCTAAAATAATGTCATCTTCACTACTCAACAGTTGAAGGAGTTTTTGTCCTGTCTATACCATGCTACCAGAACACCTTTTCCACAAATTAACTAAGGCATTTAAAAAAAAAAACATTATTTTGCAGAATACACACTGATCAAATTAGAGAACACTTTCAGATACCGCCCAGTTATTGGTGTTAATCTGGTACCTGGTGCTAATTTCCTCGATTATATGTCAACCCCTATTTAACTGGCAGCCTAACTTCCAGTTTCACTGACTCTGCAAGATGGTGGGCGGTTCTAAAGTGACTGAAAGCCTCCGGCAGCAGGTTGTCCAGATGAAGGCCAAAGGGATGACCCTATCAGCCATAGCAAGACAAGTTGGTCCAAATCTGTGATTTCAAGAATATTGAATCTTTACAACATCACAAACTCTTTCAAGTCCGCCAAGAAGGCCGGTCGTCCACGGAAGACAAATACAAGAGAGGACAGGATACTGCGGAGGATCTCAATGGGCATTCGTTTCCACACTGCATGCTGGAATTGCTTACCAGTTCAGCGCTGAACAGTGTAAGGATCTGTCTCATACAGTGTCTCGACGTTTAAGAGCATTTGGACTGAAAACCCACTCTGCAGTGACCAAACATCTCATTAGCAGAAAGAATCAAAAGGCTAGACTAAGCATGTTGTGTGGACAGAGAAGAACTGGCCCAAAGTTCACTTTAGTGATGAAATCAAGTTTATTTATTTGGGTCTGATGGGAAACATTATGTTCGGCGACAAACTGGAGAAAGACTGAGTTGGGCCTCTTATACAGCTATATGGCAGAGTGAATGCAAATGTTTATCAGAACCTTCTTCAGCAACATATGGTTCCTTTCCTGCCTTCATCACCCAATCAGCCCACAGTGTTCATGCAGGACAACGCTCCATGTCACACAGCAAAATGGGTAAAGCAGTTCCTTGAAACTGAAAACATTGAAATAATGACATGGCCTGAGTCCTGATCTCAACCAAATAGAGAACCTCTGGAAAATCCTTGGCGACAAAGTTATGGACAAGAAACCCACTACAGTCACCGAACTGTAAAGGAGACTGGAAGAAGAGTGGACCGCAGATGTGCTGAAGTCATTCAGAGCAGAGGCCTGTACACTTCCTACTAATAGCTGACTGTTGTTACCTTCAGAAAATTTTGTTGTAATCTTTTTCCATGCTACAGTCATTGTTGTTTGATCAGTGTGTTTTCTGCAAAATAATGCGTTTTTTTTGGAAATGCCGTAGTTACTTTGTGAAAAAGGTGTACTGGTAGCATGGTATAGACAGGACAAAAACTCCCTCAAATGTTGAGCAGTGAAGATGACATTATTTCAGAATTGTTCAATTGTTTATAATTTGTTCTCTAATTTTGATCGCCAGTGTATACAGTGTATATATAAAATCGCATTGCATTCAAAAAGAGAATTTTTTTCTTTTTTTTTAATCGGAAGCGCATTGCATTCACTCCTTCTTCTTTTTTTAGCTTCTCCCATTAGAGGTTGCCACAGCGGATCATCTGTCTCCATACCCCTCTGTCCTTTAAATCTACCTCTTTCAACCCAACTACATGCATGTCTTCCCTCACCACATCCATAAACTGCCTCCTTGGCCTTCCTCTTTTCCTCCTTCCTGGTGGCTCCATCCTCAGCATTCTCCTACACATTTCCAAACCATTTCAATCTTGCCTCCCTCACCTTGTCTCAAAAACGTCCTACATGCGCTGTCCCTCTAATAAACTTTTTCTAATCCTGTCCATCCTAGTCACTCCTCACGAAAACCTTAACATCTTCAGCTCTGCTACCTTCAGCTCCACCTCCTGTCTTTTACTCAATGCCACTGTTTCTAAACTATACAACATCGCAGGTCTCACCACAGTCCTATAAACTTTCCCTTTCACTCTTGCAGACACTCTTCTATCACAAATCAGTCCTGCCACTCTTCCACTCCACCCTGCCTGCACTCTTTTCTTCACTTCTCTACCACACTCTCCATTATTTTGCACTGTTGACCCTAGGTATCTGAACTCCTCCACCTTCTTCACCTCTTTTCCCTGCAACCACACCACTCCACTGCCCTCCCTCTCATTCACACACATGTCCTCTGTCTTACTCCTACTGACTTTCATTCCCCTTCTCTCCAGCACGTACCTCCACCTCTCCAGGCTCTTCTCAACCTGCTCCCTACTTTCACCATAAATAACAATATCATCCGCAAACATCATAGTCCATGAAGACTCCTGTCTGACCTTGTCTCTCAACCTGTCCATCACCATTGCAAACAGGAAAGGGCTCAGAGCCGATCCTTGATGCAGTCCAACGTCCACCTTGAACCAGTCTGTCGTTCCTACTGCACACTTTACTGCTGTCACACTGCCCTCATACATGTCCTGCACCACCCTTACATACTTTTCTGCAGTGTTGGGCAGTAACGCGTTACTTTTGACAGTAACTAATACTGTAACGCGTTACTTTTAAAAATAAAGTAACTCCGTTACCGTTACCGTATGGTGCGTTACCCGTTACTTTTTTAAATAAATGATTTTCGGCTGAAGTATAGACTACAGCCTAACTTGCTTACAACAGCGTCGCATTGTAGGATTGGTGGATAAACCACTGTAAACACGAAGAAGACGCGCTGTGGGCGTGTCTCCGTTTATTTAGGTCTGTGCGGCAGTAATGGCGAGTCGAGGCGAGAGCAAGTGACGAGTTTCCCAAAGTGGAAATATGGTCATTATTTCACTTTAGTTGAGTATAAAGACAAAAACTTTTAAGTCAAATGTAAGCTGTGTCTTTCTGGTTTCGAAGCTCGTATCTACTGCGATAAACAGCAACTCCAATCTGTTGAAGCTGCTCCAGGACCTCCATGCCTGAGGAGCTAGTAGCTAGAAGCTAACCCAGTGTTCTACATTGTTGATACCTTTTATACTTAAGCTGTGAAAGGAACATTTTTAAGAGCTCAACACAACAGCTTTTATGATGCAGAAGCCACTTTAGTTTTTGATTGTGAATATATTATTCAGCTTGTTTTGTTATTTATTTCAGAAATCCTTGTGATATATTCAGTTTGTGCTGACTTAAATAAATCTGACTTAAATAAAATAGTGTTTAAAAATTACTTTGTGTTTAAGTCAGTTTTGTGTTTGTATAGATCATAACACATAAAAAGGCATTAATGGGAACATTAAAGAAGATAACTAAAAAGTTACTTTTAACAGTAACGCATTACTTTTTGGTGTAAGTAATCAACAAAGTAAGTTACTTTTTGAATGAAGTAACGAGTAACTGTAACTAGTTACTATTTTTTAGTAACGAGCACTGCTTCTCTGTCACACCTGACTTTCTCATACAGTACCACAATTCCTCTCTCGGCACCCTGTTGTATGCTTTCTTTAAATCCACAAACACACGATGCAACTTCTTCTGACTTTCTCTATACTTCTCCATCAACATTCTCAAAGTAAATAAGTCGTCTGTGTGGGGAGCAGTATGTCATTACCAACAATATACTCTATAAGCAAGCCTCGGATGTAACCCGGTTGGTGGTGCCGAAATGTTGTCGCCACGTGGTGTTGCATCTGGCACATACAGTTCCCTGGGCAGGACATCTTGCTCTGCAGAAAACCTATGCACGCATCAGCTCACGATTCGTCTGGCCGGCTATGTACACAGATGTACAAAAGTACTGCACCACATTCCCCACCTGTCAGCAGACCAGTGCTGTGTAACGACGAGACAGGGCCCCTCTACAACCATTGTCCGTGATCTCTCTCCCGTTCCAACGCATCGCTATGGACATAGTAAGACCACTGGAAAATAGCAGTACAGGATATCAGTATATCCTTGTCATCATTGACTACGCCACTAGGTACCCGGAGGCATTTCCTCTCCACTGCATCACCACCCCTTAGATCATAAATGCCCTCATTCAGCTGTTCTCTTGGGTGGGAATCCCGGAAGAGATCCTCACGGACCAAGGGACCAACTTCACCTCAAAGCTGATGAGACAGTTACACCGACAGCTGGGTATCACCGCTATCAAGACCAGTCCATACCACCCGCAGACAGATGGACTGGTGGAGCGCTTCAATAAAACGCTCAAAAGCATGCTGCGGAAATTTGTGCCGGAAACTGGAAGGGAATGGGATAAAAGGCTACCCTTCTTGCTATTTGCCTACCGGGAGGTGCCGCAAGCATCGACTGGCTTCTCACCTTTCGAGCTCCTGTACGGTTGGCAGGTCCAAGGACCTCTGGATCTCCTCCGGAGAAATTGGGAGGACCCATGTTCAGAAAAGAAGGCTGAAATGGGCATAGTCCAGTACATCCTAGAAATGAGGGATCGACTTGAGAACTACAGGAAGCTGGCAGAGGAGAACCTCCAAAAGGCTCAAAAGGCCCAGAAGATGTGGTATGACCAGCAAACCCATTCCAGAGAGCTAAGACCAGGTCAAAAGGTATTGTTGTTGCTGCCAACGTCCACAAGTAAGCTCCTTATGAAGTGGCAGGGGCCCTACAGTGTGGTACGGAGGATAGGGCAGACGACGTACGAAATCTATCATCCTGACAAAGGCAAGGTGACACAAACATACCATATTAACCTGCTGAAGGAGTGGAAAGAGCCTCCCAGCGATAAGGCAGTGCTCATTCGGTAGTGCTCATTCAAAAGGTGGAGGAAGATCAGGAGGAGGATCACCCGGAACCAAAGGCTAGCGGGCAGACACAGCCAGCAGAGGTAGACCTCGGCCACCTGGAGGCACCCAAACAGGCTGAGCTGCAAACGCTCTTTGGTCAATACCTGGCGTTGTTTTGTAAGAGGCCTGGACGGACCGACCTGGTACACCACAAAATCTGCCTGACTAATACAACCCCATCTCTTCAGAGACCGTATCGGGTACCTGAGAGGCTGGTGGCACCGCTGCAAGCAGAAGTCAAGACTATGCTGGAGATGGGAGTAATCGAGCCATCAAGTAGTGAATGGAGTAGTCCGGTGGTCATCGTACCAAAGAAGGACAACACCCTCCGCATCTGCATTGACTTCCGTCGTTTAAACTCCCAGTCTCCGTTCGACGCGTACCCGATGCCACGCATTGACGATCTGCTGGAAAAGATCGGGGGAGCCAAATACGTGACCACCTTAGACCTGTGTAAGGGCTATTGGCATCTGGAAAAGACGTCCAGACCTTACACAGCGTTCAGGACCCCATTAGGACTTTTCCAGTTCACAGTTCTCCCCTTCGGCCTGCACGGAGCACCAGCAACATTTAAAAAGGTTGATGGACCAGGTGCTGCAAGGTGGGGAAGAATGGTCGGCTACATATCTGGACGATGTGGTGGTCCATAGCAAGACCTGGGCTGATCACCTGAGTCACCTCCAACAGACCCTGAGGAGGATCCAGGAGGTGGGCCTGACACTGAACGTGGCCAAATGTGTGTGGGCCAAGGCTGAGGCAGACTACCTGGGTTACCGCTTGGGTGAGGGCGAGCTGAGGCCCCAAGTGGACAAGGTGGAGGCCATTCGCAACAGCCTGAGGCCTACAACTAAGAAGGAGGTCAGGTCCTTTTTAGGACTGGTGGGATGGTACCGGCGGTTCATCCCAAATTTCTCCACCACCGCAAGACCGCTGACCAACCTGCTGGGAAAGGCAGTGAAGAACCCAATACGGTGGACTGACGACTGTGAGACAGCCTTTGTCACGCTGAAGGAAAGAATGTGTGCAGAGCCTGTCTTACGCAATCCAGACTTCACAAAGTGGTTCACCGTCCAGGTTGATGCATCTTCGGTGGGCATTGGAGCAGTCTTGACCCAGGGTGAGGAAGGCAACCAGAGGCCAATCACCTTCCTGAGTTGGAAACTGCTGCCACTTGAAACCTGGTACTCCACCATTGAGAAAGAATGCCTGGCAATCAAATGGGCCTTGGAGAGCCTAAAGTATTACCTGCTAGGAAGAGAATTAACCCTGGAAACAGACCACAGAGCATTAACTTGGATCCACACCATGAAGGACCACAATGCTCGGGTGACCAGGTTGTACCTCTCCTTGCAGCCATACCACTTCAGAATCGGACATCGTCCAAAGGAACAGAACCTGACCGCCGACTACCTGTCTCGCCACCCGGCAAGCTCATGGCTTGAAGAGGGGGAAGGTGATGTGACAGAGTGAACTGTCCCTATTGTCAGCATGACGCTACACACACACCACACTTTCACTTCTCCCACTTTATTTTTGTATAGCACTTTTAACAATGGACATTGCTTAAAAGAGTTTTACAGAAAACATAAATCCCTTTTATAACTATGTCCTTTATGGTCTTTAAATATAACTATGTAACCAAGAAATTCATTATGATTTCATCATGAATACTACTTTCATAAAGTGGCTCACTGAGTGCTTAATTGTTCTTGGCAATTATAGTACCAACCCATCACAGTAAAATTGTTTATACTAATTCTAGCCCAAAGCCATCCAAGTGGCTCCATCCTTGGTAATCATAGGGGAGACAGCATCCATACATCTTAGTTCAACAAAACATTCTGTAACCACGAACCCTCCAGATCTGTTCTTTACATAAGAAACAATTTTTCACAAATGTACTGAATAAGCAAATATGTTATCATCGACTTAAACATTGAGACAATTTCTGAGTCCCAAAAAATTAATTGGAAAACTTTTTGAAACGTTGGTGCTTTGTATGAAAAACTCTGCCCCCCTCCAGTAAACTTGACTATTCAAAGTACAAACAACAGGACAGGGGTGATGTGGTCAGCATTTTCAAATCTATTAGAAGAATAGTATTATCACTGGTGACAAAAGCTAAAGTCAAGCAACACAAGCAAGAATACACAACTCTGACAGAAATAACTAATTTACTACTTTAATCAGTGCTGTCTACCCAGCTTCCACCCGCACTGGACCCCATGCAGTTCGTGTATCGTCCAAACCGCTCCATGGATGATGCCATCTCCATGACACTTCATCTGGCTCTCACCCACCTAGACAACAAGGACACTTATGTACGGATGCTGTTCATAGACTTCAGCTCAGCATTTAACTTAATCATCCCTCAGCACCTGATTGAAAAGCTGAGCCTACTGGGCCTGAACACCTCCCTCTGTAACTGGCTCCTGGACTTCCTGACTGGGAGACCTCAGTCAGTCCAGATCGAAAACAGCATCTCTAGCACCAATACACTGAGCACTGAGGCACTGTATGCTCAGTCCACTGCTGTTCACTCTGCTGACTTATGACTGTGTAGCAATGTACAGCTCAAATCACATCATCAAGTTCACCAATGACACAACTGTGGTTGGTCTCATCAGAAAGAACGATGAGTCAGCATACAGAGAGGCGGTGCAACGGTTAACAGCCTGGTGTGGAGCCAACAACCTGTCTCTGAACGTTGACAAATCTAAAAAGATGGTTGTTGACTTCAAGAGAGCACAGAGCGTCTATTCTCCAATGATCATCGATGGATCATCCATGGAGATCGTCAAGAGCACCAAATTCCTTGGTGTTCATTTGGCGGATAACCTCACCTGGTCACTCAAAACCAGCTCAATCACCAGGAAAGCCCAGCAACGTCTCTACTTCTTGAGAAGGCTGAGGTTAGCCCATCTCCCTCCCCTATCCTGACTATGTTCTACAGAGTGACCATTGAGAGCATCTTGAGCAGCTGCATCACTGCCTGGTTTGGGAACTAAACCGTCTTGGATCGCAAGACCCTACAGAGGATAGTGAGGACAATGATTGTGTGACTGATCTGTACAAACCACACAGTTAACAAAAACACTTGTTCACTTCGCACACCCATGTCTTCAGTACCATAAACTGTTCACATGCCATTTTTGCACATCTTTTCTGGATTGCTGCTATGGCCCTTTTGCACAACATTTTGTTTAAATTTTTGCTACTGTTCACTTTATGTCTCTTTACAACAGGTTTACTGGCAGAGCCATTTTGTGTTTTTTGTCTTTGTCTTTCACTTGTCTGTGTTGTCTTGCACTGTCCTGTATTGTTTCGCATTGTCTTGTGTTGTCTTTGCACTGTTTGCACCAGGTTGCACACATACACTTTATGTGGCGAGGACACTTACTAGTCCTTAGCTCTGTGTTTTTTGTTTTTCTGTGATTGTTGTTGTATGTAGCACCAGGGTTCTTGAGGAACGTTGTTTCATTTCACTGCGTCAGCTATATATGGTTGAAATGACAATAAAAGCTTCTTGACTTGACTTGTCTGTTACATTTCATGAATGCCTTTTTAGACATGAGCATAACTGCCATGGTTTTCTAGGTGCTAAAGTGGAGGTTTATATTGGTCTATATTTGACAACGGTTATGTTTATAATTATGAGTTTGATAACTGCTATTTTAAATGCAAAAGGTAATCCTAAAATTTAGACATATGTAACAGTATCTATTTTTATAGTAATTATTTTTGAGATACTTTTATTTTGCAGACTGGTGAGAGTGCACGAGGAAGAGCGCGCGGCAGAAAGTAAAAAAGTTAGCAGAAGTGAGTGTCGTGTCGCGTCTGAGAAGCTCACTGTTTTGTGGACTGTAAGTGTTTCACAGTTGGAGACTGCGTTTTGTGTCGATCGGTTCCTGAGAAGCTCAGCCGTTGCTGGAGTGCCGCAGTAACTTTATGCTGGCTGCAAGCACACTCGTGAGTGCTCAATATCGGCTGCTGTATATAATCGTGATGTAAAGCACTGTTTTGAGAAGATTTAAGTTTGAGTTTACCCTGCCATCCAAACGAAATCTCAGGTGATTCGTCTCAAGAGTGATTCGTTTGTTGGTCACTCCTATGTGATTCATCTGATCGATTCATTGTGATTCAATTGAAAGAGGCAAGTAAATTACATCTCTCGAGTTAATTTCAACGCTCGCTACGTCAAGAAAACGTATTTCCACTTATCACTCTACAGACTGGTATTTCCTATTTGTTCTTTTGGGATATCGTGGATTTGATGGACGGTACAGTTAAAACCTCAAGTTGAGTTATAAAACTTAAAGTGAACTGTGGTTGCACATTTAACAGGGACACTTCACAAGTGTTTTGTGTGTAAAATTGTGAATGTTCATTGAAAACTGTTTTTTTTTTTTTCTCACTGTTTCTCACTGTTTTGAATGTGATTGTGTTTCAAAAGGTCAATTTAAGTGGATAAATTTAGTTCTAAGTGAATTTAGAATTTCAAGGAAAATAAGAGTTTTCTTTAAAGGGAAAAAAAGGGGTTTTCTTTACTCAAGTGATTGACTCTATACTAAATACATTGAAAGTAATTGTGTTTGGGTGACAGTACAAAGAAATCCATGCAATACATTTGTTTATGTAACCTCTTTCTTTTTTTTTATTTTTCTTTGTTGTTTTTATTCTTTCAAGTAATTGAGACTAATTCTTGTTTAAGAAATTATATATAGTAAATAAACAAGGTTTATATTTCTTTATACTTCCCTGAAGTGTAGTCTTTAAGTGAAGTCAGGGAGTAAGGGCGTCTCACCTACCTTAATAGACTTGGGGAGGGAGGAGTATGCGAACTTTTTATATATAATTCTGTCTCACATATATTTTTACTTCAGAAGGCTTTCTCGTGACGTTAAACTAACTGAAGCCTACCCTTGTCAGTCTGTAGGGCCATTCACCTATAAGGTAGGAAACAACATACATACTCTATTGTGTACAGAGACTAAAAGCACTGGGGGTGGGGACAAAGATCCTTTCGTTACTCAGTCTTCCAGGGCAGCACTAATTCATTCCCTTACTATACGAGAATAATTGTTTCCGTTACACATATAACCATTGCTAAGACAATTTGTAAAAGTTGTTTGAGGAAGGAAATTATTATAAAACAAGAACTGGCATAAACAGTAAACATTAGTAGATGGAATTTATGCCAACATTGGCTAGTGGATAGAAAGTGCTACACCTGACAGTTTGCCGATGTATGAATATTTTTAGTAAGGCTAAAAATTAAAAGAAGCCTGCAAAGCCTCTCTTACAATAATGAAAATAGATTAACATTGTCTGCTGATTACATACTTTTTTAGAACGAATGCATGCATGGACATTTTGGTCAGATAGCAGTTACATTTTATGTGGATGTAGTTTCATTTGTCAGTAAAAGGTTAGAGCAGGTTGTTTTTCTTATGTGGCGACTCGCAGCTGCATCAAGCTGAACACAGACATGGGAAGCCCAAATTGGGGGTAAAGTGTCTTTATTGGGGATTAAAATCTTATTTTATTTTAAGTCTTTACAGAACAAAAAATCAGTTAAATGGAGTTTGAGGAAGGACAGTCAGCAGATAACGTACCTCTGTTTTTAACAGTATGTGGGGGCCTTTGCAGGACTGTGATGGTGTTTTGTTCACAAAATTCTATTTTTAAACAAAATATTTTAAGTGAACAAATAATTTTCATTAATTTTCATGTACTAATTCATATATTTTTTTAACTTGGAGGTTGACCGAATCTCACAAGACGGCACTGATTCAGTACAAACTGAAGGAACTAGTTTATTAATGATTTAATTGAATGGGACTTGCAGGTCATCAAAAAAATAAAAGAAGCTGTTAAGTTTAACATTAATGTTGAGTGTAAGTAATACGAGTTCAACATGAGAAGAAGTGATCGAAGCCATGCTATGATAATATAATAATATAATCAAATTGGAGAAGTTATCTGTGCACAAATCCCAATACCAATTAAAAAAAAGAAAAAAAAAAGGAATATGGTTCTGCTGACTCACTCATGCTGGCTCAGCTGATATAAGCATTTGATAAATTTAGGGTATAACAGCACATTTGAAAAGTGTTTAGTACTAAGACAATCTTGAAATGTTTTTTTTATAGCATTGAAAACTACTTCATACATGAATGTAAAAAAAAGAAAGAGATTTGTATCCTGTTTTGTGACGACTCGTAAAAGTAGCCATTATGTAACTTATGTCCTCGTTTTATTTGTATAGTTTGTTACTTTACATTTACTATACAGTTTTATCTGTGAAAAGGGTTTGGGCATACATTCAGTTTAGTGCATTTTATATGAACATCTGAATATCAAGCAATAAATCTAACTAAATACCTAAAATTGTCAAAAGATAAGATACGATATACCTTTATTCATCCTACAGTGGGGAAATTTCTTTGTTACAGCAGCAAAGAAAAAGAAATGTGCAAATATATAAAAGAATTGAGACATAATACAGTATATACACAACACAATGTATAAATACAAAAAAAGACAAACGAGACCATGAGTAAGAAGTATCAGACATATTGTACATAGGTTATATTGCACGGTTTTAAATTATTGTTATTGCACATGTTGTTTAAAAAAACTTTATTGTTATTATTACAGTTAAACAGTAATAACAGTGTGTATTATGGTGACTGGTTCACTGGGAGCAGGTCTGATTGTAAAGTATAATAGCAGCAGGGAGAAAAGACCTTCTGTATTACTCCTTCAGACACTTAGGATGTAACTGTCTGTCACTGAAGGAGCTGCTCAACGATGAAACTGTTTCATACAGGGGGTGAGACTCGTTCTACAGCAATGATGATAGTTTAGCTACTATTCTCCTTTCTCCCACCTGCTGCACAGTGTCCAGGGGGATCTGCAGGACTGAGCTGGCCTTCCTGATCAACTTATCCAGTCTCTTCGTGTCTGCAGTAGAGATGCTGCTGCACCAGCAGACCACACCATAGAATATGGCTGAGGCCACCACAGAGTCAAAAAAGGTCTTCAGTAGCTCTCCATAGTCTCCTCAGCAGAAAGAGTCTGCTCTGTCAATACAAACATTTTAAATTAGATCTAAGAAGTCTGTTTTAAAGGTCTAGCTTTTCTGTATACAGAAGTGTTTTCTGTTTGTTTATTCCGTTCTTGCATTTTATCCTTTATTCAGTAATTAGTGACTAAAGCTTTAATTCTGTGGTTCACAATACAGTTCAGTAGTTTTCATTTTAGTTGTGTGTCTGGTTTTTAAATGTTTCAGAAACATCTCATTCTCACTAGATAAAATAATGTTTTTCCTAGTGTGGTAGTCCTAAGTATACTAGATTGAGCAGCAATTTATCTATATAAAATTTGTTTTAGGGACCAGACAAACTTAGCCTGCCAAAGGAACAGACAAACTATTAGTGTTGTTTGTTACTGAAATAGCTAAAAGCAACAGGTTACCAAAAAAAATCATATTTTATGATATAAATAAGGAACAAAGTATTTAATTTGTATTTTATTTTTGCATCACATAGAAAACAGAGAAAAAAAAGACAATTGTGTGTAGTTTAGTAGTGGGTTTTATTTGTATAGCGCTTTCAACAAAAGGCATTGTCAAAAAGCTGTTTTACATAGATAATGAGGTTATGATGTTTAAATATATATATATATATATATATATATATATATATATATATATATATATATATATATATATATATATATATATATATAGTGCCTGTAAGTTTGTTTGCTTATAATGGTATCCCTAATAAGCATGCCAGTGGCAACTGTGGCAAGGAAAAACTCCCTGAGAAGAAACCTGGGAAGGAACCAGGTTTTAAAAGGGAACACATGCTCATCTGGGTGACACCGAATGTCTATTCATTACAGTTTCATCATTGTCGAAGTCAACTGTACAGTGATGGGCAGGGTTGGGCAAAGATAAATGTATTTAAGGAAAAATAAATAAATACCTTAACTTTAAGTCTATCAAATAAATGACAAAATACAGCAGTCACACCATGTATCAAAATAAACTACTTTATTTTCTTCAAAGGTCCATAATCTTCATGAGGTGGGACGTGACTGGAGCTGGCCAACCTCAGGATGCCTCGGGATGGGGAGAGAAAGAGAAGCAGTGGAGAGCAATTAGCGTAGCTGCTGTTCATGATATTAACAGCACAAGTTGATAATGTGCATGTGATCAGATGTTCTGGAGCACAAGGTTATGATGTGAGACATATGTTATGTGTAGGCTTTGCTAAAAAGATATGTTTTTAATCTGCACTTAAACTGGGAGAGTGTGTCTGAGCCCCGGACACTGTCAGGAAGACTATTCCAAAGTTTAGGAGCTAAATGTGAAAATGATCTACCGCCTTTAGTGGACTTTGCTATTCTAGGAACTACTAGAAGCCCAGAGTTTTGAGATCTCAGGGAGCATGGCGGATTGTAGCGTGTTAAAAGACTGGAGAGATACATGGGAGCCAAACCATTTAGTGCTTTATAAGTGAGAAATAGTAGTTTGAAGTCTGTTCGAAACTTAACAGGAAGCGAGTGCAGGGACGATAAAATTGGGGTTATTTGGTCATATTTTCTTGACCTTGTAAGAACTCTTGCTGCCGCATTCTGAACTAACTGAAGCTTGTTTATTAATGATGCAGGACATCCACCTAGTAATGCATTACAGTAGTCTATTCTGGAGGTCATGAACGCATGGACGAGCTTCTCTGCATCGGATATAGATAACATTTTTCTTAAAAAGGTGAAAGAAGGCTATTTTTGTAACTTGATTGATATGATTTTTAAAAGACAAGTCGCTGTTTAAAGTAACTCCCAGGTCTTTTACCATTGAACTAGTGGTTACAGAACATCCGTCTAAATGCAGGCTGAGATGCTGGAGCTTCTGTATACTTGTTTTTGGGCCGATGAGCAAAATCTCCGTCTTATCAGAATTTAGTAGTAGAAAGTTATGGGTCATCCAATCTCTTATTTCTTTAACACACTCAGTTATGCGAGCTAATTGAGCTGTATCGCCTGGTTTTGTTGAGATATATAGCTGGGTATTATCAGCATAACAATGGAACTAATTCCATGCCTTCTAATAATATTTCCTATTGGAAGCATGTATATTGCCAAGAGCAGGGGTCCTAGAACTGAACCTTGTGGCACGCCATAATTTACTAGCATTAACCTGAATAGCTCTCCATTTAAGTCTACGAAATGGTAACGATCAGACAGGTAGGATTTAAACCAGCTTAATGCCTGTCCCTGAATGCCAATGTAATACTGTAAACGATCTAGGAGGAGATCATGATCTATAGTGTCGAATGCAGCACTAAGATCTAGTAAAACCAACAGTGAGATGAAGCCTTGGTCTGAAGCTAAAAACAGGTCATTAGTGATTTTAACTAGGGCAGTTTCTGTGCTATGATGGGGCCTAAAACCTGACTGAAACTCTTCAAAGATATTGTTCTCTTGCAAGTGGGAACATAACTGGGCAGCGACAATCTTTTCTAAAATATTAGACATAAATGGGAGATTTGAAATTGGTCTGTAATTCGATGGCGTGTTTGGGTCCAGATTAGGTTTTTTAATGCGGGGGTTTATTAACTGCTAACTTGAGGGATTTAGGGACTTGACCTAACGATAGTAAGAAGTTAATAATATTGAGAAGAGGCTCACCAGCTGTATATAACACTTTTGTTCAATAGATGAGTTGGTATGGGATCTAACTGACATGTTGTTGATTTAGCTTTGGTAATAATATTATACAGCTCTTTCTGTCCTATACATGTAAAACAGTGTAGATGTGGAGTTGTAGGCGAGATAATGTCAGGAGATGCTGTCAGAGGTTGGACCGCCACAATTGTTTTTCTAATGTTATCTATTTTTTAAGTGAAGAAATTCATAAAGTCTTCACTACTAAACTGTGATGGAACACATTTTTCAGATCCCTAATTTGTAGTTAGTTTAGCTACTGTACTGAAAAGGAACCTGGGATTGTTTTGGTTGTTTTCTATGAGTTTGCTCAGGTGTTCAGCTCTAGCAGCTTTTAGCACCTGTCTGTAGCTGAGCTGTCTTTATACGCAAATCTAAATACCTCCAATTTAGTTTTCCTCCATTTTCTCTCCAGATTACATGCTGTTCTCTTGAGGGCATGCGTATGACTATTATACCAAGGTGCAGGTGCTTGTTCTCTAACCTTTTTTAACCAGATGGGGGCAACGGTGTCTAATGTGCTAGTGAGGATAAGGTCTATGTTGTTAACCATTTCATCAAGATTATTAGCAGTTATGGGTTTAGTGAGAAATTGAGATAAATCAGGCAGGTAATTTATCAATCTGTCCTTAGTGGTAGTCCTACCAGGTCGATAACGTGGTGCAACACGGCTAATCTGCTCTACCGGTAGTGTGTACAATATGAGGTAATGGTCTGTGATGTCATCACTCTGAGGTAAAATATCTATATCAGTGACGTCTGCTCCGTGGAATATTAAGTCTAATGTGTGGTTAAAGCGATGAGTTCGTCCGGTGACGTTTTGTTTAACCCCAAAAGAGTATAATAAGTCGACAAATAATAATCCTAGAGCATCGTTTACATCATCTACATGACTATTAAAATCTCCTACAAGCAGCACTTTATCAAAATTGATCAAGAGGTCTAATAAAAAACAAGCAAACTCTTGAAGAAAATCAGCGTAGGGCCCTGGGGGTCTGTACACGGTGACCAGAGCGAGTTTTCTATGTATGTCTGAAAGTACAATTTTAAGAACGAGCACTTCAAATGATTTAAAACTGAATCCTAATCTCTGACTAACATCAAGAGAGGCACTATAAATGGTTGCTACACCACCCCACGACCAGTCTGACGGGGCTCATGCTTATAAACATATCCTGACGGTGTCGACTCGTTTAGACCCATATAATCCCCTGGTTTAATCCAGGTCTCAGTGAGACAGAGTGCATCGAGATTATTATATGTGATCATCTCATTTACAATCAGTGCTTTGGGTGCAAGTGATCTAATGTTTAAAAGACCAAACTTTAGAACTTCGTTGTGATTGTTTATCTGGCATTTTTCAGTTTTAACTGTATTAAGATTATTTCTGGATCTTGTGTATTTAATTCTTGGTTTTACTACAAAATGAATACAATCCCTGGCAAAAATATGGAATCACCCCTCTCAGAAGATGTTCATTCAAATGTTTAATTGTGTAGAAAAAAGCAAGCACATATGCCACAAAACAATTTTCACTCAACAATCCAAACCTCTGTCTGTATAAAACACAAAAAAAAAAAAAAAAAAAAAAAAGAGAAAAATGACTATAGTCAATTACAACTGTTTTTACAGATCAAACAGAGGAAAAAAATATGGAATCACCAAATAAAAACACCACTAGTACTTTGTTGCACCACCTCTGGCTATTATAACAGCTTGAATTCTCTGAGGCATGGATTTAACTAATGACAAACAGTATACTTCATCAATCTGTCTCCAGCTTTGTCTTATTGCAGTTGCCAGATCAGCCTTGCAGGTTGGAGCCTTGTCGTGGACCATTTTCTTTAATTTCCACCACAGATTTTCAATTGGATTGAGAGCCACACTATTTGCAGGCCATGCCATTGACATTATATGTCTTTCCTGTAGGAATGTTTTCACAGATTTTGCCCTATGGCACGATGCATTATCATCCTGAAAAATGATGCTACCATCACCAAACATCCTTTCAATTGTTGAAATAAGAAAAGTGTCCAAAATCTCAACATAAACTTGTGCATTTATAGAAGATGTAATGACGGTCATCTCTCCCATACCTTTACCTGACATACAACTCTATATCATTAATAATTTTGGAAATTTGCATGTTTTCTTCAGGCAGTTGTCTTTATAAATTTCATTGGAATGGCACCAAACAAAAGTTCCACCATCATCACCCTGCCCAATGCAGATTCGTGATTCATCACTGAATATAACTCTCATCCAGTCATCCACAGTCCAAGATTGTCTTTCTTTAGCCCTCTGAAACCTTGGTTTTTTTTTGTTTAGATGTTAATGATGGTTTTCGTTTGGCTTTTCTGTATGTAAATCCCATTTCTTTTAGGCGATTTCTTACAGTCCGGTCACAGACATTGACTCCACTTTCTGCCCATTTGTTCCTCATTTGTTTTGTTGTGCATTTTCTGTTTTCAAGGCATATTGCTTTAAGTTTTCTGTCTTGGCGCTTTGATGTCTTTCTTGGTCTACCAGTACGCTTCCCTTTTACAACCTTTCCATTTGATTTGTACTTGGTCCAGATTTTAGACACAGCTGACTGGGAACAACCAACATTTTTTGCAACATTCCGTGAAGATTTACCTTCTTCGAGAAGTTTGATAATCCTCTCCTTTGTTTCAACTGACATCTCTCGTGTTGGAGCCATGAGTTATGTCAATCATCTTGGTTCAACACATCACTAATGTGTGCAAGCACTTTTTTTTAACTGCAGACTAATTAGAAGATGTAATCAGATACAGTTGTTTGTTTTAGAAATGCAAAGTGCATGGTGATTCCATATAATTTTCCTCAGATTTGTGTGATTCCATGTTTCCATATGTTTGATCTGTAAAAACAGTTGTAATTGACTATAGTTATCTTTCTTTGTTTTTTTTTGTTTTTTAATTGTTTTATAAAGCCAGAAGTTTGGATTGTTGAGTGAAAATTGTTTTGTGGCATATATGTGCTTGTTTTTTTTTCTACACAATTAAACATTTGAATGAACATCTTCTGAGAGGGGTGATTCCATACTTTTTGCCAGGGGTTGTAGATACGGTTTCTATAAATTGGGCTGTGTGCTCACTTGTAACTATTTGGTCTGTTGTATGCGTGTTCTCATAGTTGAAGATTTCCTGATGTCTTACCAGTCAGATGGTGTGAAGTATCCTAGAGATGTTATCTGATAGCACTGCTGCTCCAACTCTGCTGGGATGCAGGCCATCAGGGCGGAAGAACCTAGGACGCTCCTACAAAGCCATTGTAGCAGACTGTTTATCTTAATGACAGTCCAAACCGAGAGAGAGAGAGGGGAGAGGGAGAGGGGGAGAGGGAGAGTTGAGGGGTGACAGGGAGCAAGAAATACGGATTATTAAGCATAATTGTTACATAAAAGGGAGAGCCCGAAGCAAGAAATGTTTGGAACAACCTACCTGCCAAGTTCAAAAACTGCACTTAGAAGTGTAATTTTGCAGGCAAAGGGTGGTCACACAAAATGTTGAATTGGATTTTTCTTCTGTTCATTTAATTTTCATATTGTTAATTGCTAAAAAAAAAAAAAAAAGAACAATATAAACACAAGAATATTAGGGCTGTCTAAATAAATGTTAATAACAGGTCAACACAAATTCATTTTAACAGTACTATTTTACTAATGCAGCATGCATTTCTGTTTTACCATTTTTATTAAAATATAAATAAATAAATATAAAATAGGCTAAATTAAAACCTTTAATGCAACACATATATATTATGTTCTAATATTACTTAGATATAAAAAAAAAAACTCCACAGAAAAATAATTTTTAATTACTAATCCTTTGTTTTCTGATGCCTCATATCAAGCACCAAAATCGCCAAAATGCCAAAAAACTGTCCGAGTGAAAACATAGCAAAAGTTTTGTTTGGTGTCCTAATGATTAACATACTTTAAAATACCTTAATGACTTTAAAACATTTACAAGAATATTTTGTGTTGAGTATGGTTTCAATAATAATAAACATACATGTACAGTACATAAAGCATCCATATTTGTCCATGCCCATGTTGATTAGGATATTAAAAACTCATGACATTAATCTTGATTAAATATTCTAATCAATTGACAGCCCTAATGAATATATATCACAATTTGCTAGCAAAGTCCACTAAAGGCAGTAGAGCATTCTCACATTTACCCCTATTTACTTTCTTTCGGCTTCTACATTTTTGATTTGGCACGTTTTTACGCTGGATGCCCTTCCAAACGCAACCCTCCCCATTTATCCGGGCTTGGGACCGGCACTAAGGCTTGTACAACCCTAATGGCTGGAGTTGATTCCCTGACCGGGGATCGAACCCGGGCTGCAACGGTGTGAGCGCTGCATCCTAACCACTAGACCACCAGGGGACCTCACATTTGCCCCCTAAACTTTGGAATAGTCTTGACAGTGTTCGGGGCTCAGACACACTCTCCCAGTTTAAGTGCAGATTAAAAACGTATCTTTTTAGCAAAGCCTAGACATAACATAAACTTGTGCTTCAATACATCTGATCACATGCACATTATCAACTGGTGCTGTTAATATCATGAACAGCAGCTACGCTAATTTCTCTCCACTGCTTCTCTTTCTCTGCCCATCCCGAGGCATCCTAAGGTTGCTCCAGCCCCAGTCACATCCCACCTCATGAAGATTATGGACCTTTAAAGAAGTAGATGCCGAACTCGCAAACTTCCCATACCATCTAGAGACGTACTAGTGCCAATTGGATTCCACTTCATGTGTGGAGTTTCGACATTGGACCTCCTGGAGTGTTTAATGGCATGGAGAAGCTGGTGTTGGATCTGTGATGATCACAAATGTTGAGCTATTTTATAAGTTGCTCAGTAGCTCCTAGTTTTATAACCACAAATGACTGTAGAAGACTGTAGAAAGAATATTACTTATAACCTTACATTCCAGTGCTCATGTTAGTTCTCACTCTCCAGTGTTCTGTATTGTTTAAAGATTTATAATCACACTCTTGATGTCACCCAAATGTTGATGGGTTCCCCTTTTGAGTCTGGTTCCTCTCAAGGTTTCTTCCTCATGACACCTAAGGGAGTTTTTCCTTGTCACAGTCACCATGGCTGCTCATCAGGGATAAATGCACACCATTCACCTTAACTGTTGATTTCTGTAAAGCTGCTTTGAGACAATGTCTGTTGAGAAAAGTGCTATAGAAATAAACTTGACATATATATATATATATATATATATAATATATATATATAAATAATTACTAATATATATATATTAGTAATTATTTTGTATATTTACACTAAGGAAAAAAAAGGAAAAATCCGGGGGAAAAATAGAGACGTATTTTCAGCTAAGTTCCACCAGAGGGTGTTGTTTCTCTTTTTAGTCAGATTAGTGGGACTATTAAGGGTTTAGTTACTGTTCTTACATTCGTTTCTTCCTTCCTTGCGTCTTTCCTCTCCCCCATATTACATTTACATTTGCGGCATTTAGCATACGCCCTTATCCAGAGCGACGTACAAAAGTGCTTTAAATCTCTAGTAATGAATAAATCTACACTGGTACGCTAGATTACAAACTTAATATAAATATAACCCTAGAATCCTACAAACTTGGAAAGTGCTAATTTAAGTGTTTCAGGAAGAGGTAGGTCTTCAGTCGTCGCTTGAAGATAATCAGGGACTCCGCTGTGGGCACATCTAGGGGAAGTTCATTCCACCACCTCGGTGGCAGAACAGGGAAGAGCCTTGAAGTATACTTACCTCTCATTCTGAGAGAAGGTGGTACCAGTTGAGCAGTGCTAGAGGATCTCAGACAGCGTGGTGCAGTGCGAGATGTGATGAGGTCTCTGAGGTAAGATGGTGCTGGTCCATTTTTGGCCTTGTAGGCAAACATCAGTGTTTTGAATCTGATATGTGCAGCTACTGGAAGCCAGTGAAGGGAGCGCAACAGTGGTGTGGTGTGGGAGAACTTGGGCGGATTAAACAAGTCGTGCAGCTGCGTTTTGGATCATTTGCAGTGGTCGAATAGCGTTCAGGGGAAGACCTGCCAGCAGAGAGTTGTAGTAGTCTAGTCTTGAAATTACAAGAGACTGAACAAGTCAAGTCAAGTCAGGTTTATTTGTATAGCGCTTTTCACAACAGACATTGTCTCAAAGCAGCTTTACACAAATCAACAGTTAAGGTGAATGGTGTGAATTTGTCCCTGATGAGCAAGCCGTGGCGATTGTGGCAAGGAAAAACTCCCTTAGATGTTATGAGGAAGAAACCTTGAGAGGAACCAGACTCAAAAGGGGAACCCATCCTCATTTGGGTAACATCAAGAGTTTGATCATAAATCTTTCAACAATACAGAACACTGGAGAGTGAGAACTAACATGAGCACTGGAGTATAAGATTATAAGTGATGTTCTTTCTGCAGTCTTATACAGTCTATATGGATAGTAGCTCCGAGTTTTATGAGCTCAGCATTTGTGATCATCACAGATCCAGCATCAGCTTCTCCATGCCAGAGCCTTTAAACACTCCAGGAGGTCCAATGTCAAACTCCACACATGTAGCGGGATCCAAATGGCACTGGTACGTCTCTAGATGGTTCGGGATGTTTGCGAGTTCGGCATCTACTTCTTCAGAGGTCCGTAATCATCAAGATGGTGGGAGGTGACTGGAGCTGGCCAAACCTCAGGGTGTCTCGGGATGGGGAGAGAAAGAGAAGCAGTGGAGAGGAATTAGCGTAGCTGCTGTTCATGATATTAACAGCACAAGTTGATAATGTGCATGTGATCAGATGTTCTGGAGCACAAGGTTATGATATGTGATGTGTGTTATGTGTAGGCTTTGCTAAAAAGATATGTTTTTAATCTACACTTAAACTGGGAGAGTGTGTCTGAGCCCCGAACACTGTCAGGAAGACTATTCCAGAGTTTAGGAGCTAAATGTGAAAATGCTCTACCACCTTTAGTGGACTTTGCTATTCTACAAACTACTAGAAGCCCAGAGTTTTGAGATCTTAGGGAGCGTGGCGGATTGTAGCGAGTTAAAAGACTGGATAGATACATGGGAGCCAAACCATTTAGTGCTTTATAAGTGAGAAGTAATAGTTTGTAGTCTATTCGAAACTTAACAGGAAGCCAATGTAGGGACGATAAGATCGGGGTTATGTGATCATATTTTCTTGACCTAGTAAGAACTCTTGCTGCTGCATTCTGAACTAACTGAAGCTTGTTTATTAATGACGCAGGACATCCACCTAGTAATGCAAGCACCTGGGCAGCCTGTGTGGACAGAAATGGTCGAATCCTTCGGATGTTGTAGGGAAGAAATCGACAGGAACGAGCCACATTAGCGACATGTGAGAAGAAGGACAGTTCATTGTCCATAGTTTTTTACGAGCATTGTCTGAAGGGGAGAGCAGAGAGTCATGAAGAGTTATTTGGAGATCTTGACCTGGCTGGGTATTTTATTTAATATGTACATTTTGTTATTTGTCATGAACTCAGCACAGCTATAGCTTAATGCTGTGGGGGTCCTAGTAAATTTTACAGTACTAAATAGAAATATAGGGTTACTTTTGTTATTTTCTTTCATGGTTTACAGATACATAGATCTAGCAGCCCTAAGAGTTTTTCTATAGTTTTGGAGGCTCTCCTTCCATGCTATTGGAAATAGTACCAATTTAATTTGATTTAATTGTCTGTCTATTTTAAGGCATGTCTGTGATTGTTATATTACTCTGATTTTTTACAATAATTTCTTTTAAGATGACACATTATCTCAACTGCATAGTGGAATGTTACCACTGATAGCTCTGGGAGATATCGATTACACTGCAATAAATTAGGTGAATGCGCAACCCTAATTTAACAAAAATTGGGCCACTGTGTAAAATAAAAATAAAAACACAATAGAACATGTAAAATGTTAAACTTATAAAAAAAAAAAATTGAGGGAAAAAAATGTAATGGTAAATTTGATGGCTGCGGCACATCTCAACAAACTTGGGAAAGTGGCAACAAAAGGCTAGAAATGTAAGTTACTAAAAAGAAACCACTGGAAGGTTATTCCCATCTAATGAGAATAATTAGATTAATTAGGCAACAGGCTAGTAACATGGCAGGGTCTCTTAAAAGTATAGAGAGATTTACCAATCAGCAAAAATACAGACCAGCATCTACAAATTGTTACTTGTTTTGCTCGACCTTAGTGCAGCTTTTGACACCATTGATCATACTATCCTGCTTGCTAGACTCGAGAACTTTGTTGGAATAAAGGGAACAGCTCTCTCTTGGCCTAGGTCTTATTTGACTGATCGCTATCAGTTTGTTGATGTAAATGGTGAGTTCTCCACACTCTCTGAGGTAAAGTTTGGTGCTCCGTAGGGATCTGTCTTAGGCCCACTGCTTTTCTCTTAATATATGCTGCCTCTGGGTGGAATTATACTTAAATATGGTATTCGTCTATTGCTATGCTGATGATACACAGCTGTATATTTCAGCATAGCCAGATGAGAGAGATCAGTTAAGAAATGTTGAGGACTGTGTAAAGGACATTAGACACTGGATGCTTGATAACTTCCTTCTGCGTGACTCGGATAAGACGGAAGTACTTTTACTAGGACCACATGCAGTTAGAAGTACACTTTCCGATTATGTAGCATCTCTGGATGGTGTTTCTATCTCAGTGTGTACAGCAGTCAAAGACCTTGGTGTGATTATTGACCCTAGTCTTTCCTTTGAGGCTCATGTGAATAATATTACCAGGATCATCTTCTTTCACCTTAGAAATATTGCTAAAAATGTCATTACAGGATGCAGAAAAACTAGTCCACGTTTTTGTTACATCTAGATTAGACTACTGTAATGCTTTACTGTCTGGGTGTTCGAGTAAGTGCATAAATAAGCTTCAGTTAGTTCAGAATGCAGCAGCAAGGGTCCTCACTAGATCTAGAAAATATGACCATATCACCCCTGTTTGAATCTGTCTACACTGGATCCCAATCAAATCTCGCATTGATTATAAAACACTACTAATGACGTATAAAGCGCTTAACGGTCTCACGCCGCAGTCTTTTAGTGAACTTCTGTACCAATATGGTCCTCCACGCCTACTTAGATCAAAAAGTGGAGGCTGTTGGCAGTGGGCAGATTTTATAAAGAATCTTCCCCTCACTCTCACACGTTTACTCAGGTTTGTTGACGGTGGTGTGGTGGGTCGACTCGTGTCTGTGTTACCTTCTGGTTCCTGCCCCTCTTCCCTCCGCGGATTTTCTACTTCATCTAGGCCTGCCTCTGGATAGAGTTCTCTTTGATTGGAGGCCACTCTGTGCAGCTTGGGACGGTTTCTCATCAACTCCTTGGGTGGTTCCATGAAATTCCGGAGTAAGAACGGGCGCTTTGAGGATGGATTTGGATTAACGTCAACAATCTGCTACACTGACTCAGGACTACAGTTTGCTTCTGATCACCATCACTGCACACCGCAACATCTGTAATAAATGTCCTTATGCCATCTCGGGGAGTTTTTCCTTGCCACAGTTGCCCCTGGCTTGCTCATGAGGGACAAACTTACACTTATAAAAAACATCTTATTCGTTTTTATCACCACATTACCAATGTTCATTGTTAAAAGCGCTACACAAATAAAAATTAGTTGAATATCATCAAAATATTAAGATAATCTTGTGTGTGTGTGTGTGTGTGTGTGTGTGTGTGTGTGTGTGTGTGTGTGTGTGTGTGTGTGGATGAAAATGTATGGCGGTTTATGGACATTTTAATTTAAATTAGTTCTGAACAATTTTGGACGGAACCCACCCCATATAATTAATATGAACACGTCTGTGTCGGTCACGTAGCGCACTATGTGGCGTTATGGTATTCAACCAATGGGTTAACGGTTTGTAAGTCTGACGTCACGAGTGCGGGCGCGCTCAGGGTGAAGGTGGGACGTACGCAGAGCTCGCGCACAAACGTCGATATCCAGTGTTGGTGTTTTAGGTCAGGGGACTAGATAAAACGCATCAGAGGTTAGGGACCTCCGTTATGGCGACACACGACCCCGATGCATTAAGATGGACACATCGAACGGTGGAGAGTGTGCGTCAAGGTGGATAACGTAGAATCGGGTACGGAAAAAAAACAATTCTTCAGTTGTGGACGCGGCTTTATTCCTTGGGATTACCGGGGAGATTAACACAGACAGAAGGTTTCGATATATATTCCAATCGAGAAACGTCCTGAAGAAGGAATGACACGATATGGCTAAATGTTTGCTTAAGGCAATGAAATAATTTGGAGGCAATGCGTATTCCATCATCTCCCCACAATTTCCCATGGCACCTATTGGATCAGATCTTACAGAGCTGCTGCAAATGCTAAAAGGCCAGAGGCTATAAAGCAGTTCGATCTTTCGGTTTAATTTGCGATGTCAGCTTTCGGCCTCAATCCACTCACCATTTCGTCCGTTGCGGCCGAGATTTCAGCACAAGCTGAGTTGGACAGCGCCTGCGCGGATTGCGACTCGCAAAATCCTCCAGCCTCACGAGGAACCTTCACTCATCCGCCCCCACTAACTCATCTGCATCAATCACTTCTTAACGCCGGGTCCGGAGGCCTTGGCACGGTCCTGGAAGAAGAACTGACCATGCTTACACGGGAACGGGAAGAAGAACTGGTCATAAACGAGCAGGACGCAGATCTTTTAGCGCTCTTCCGACAAAAAGAGAAGGACTTGGTTTTGGCTGCAAAACTCGGGAAAGCGCTGCTCGAGAGAAACCAAGACCTCACGAAGCAATATGAAAAAATGACCAAGGATCTGAATGAGAAACTAGAAGTAAGGCACTTTCAATTGTAATAAGATCTAGAAGTAAAGAAGCGAAAATAAAATTTAAGTTTACTGATATCAAAACTGAACATTTTGCAGATTTTGGAATTGAAATCGCCTTGACTTTACATTATTTCCTATTTCTTTTAAAGATACAATGTACTGAGAGAGAGTTTAAGAAAACCAATGAACACGAAATTACTAAGATGTACAGTATGTTTTTTGAATGCTTGCATTGCAGTTGGACAAAAATAATCATTATACAGTAAAAGGACTATGGGGCCTCTGCGTGTTCCATTAGGAAATATAGATACTATGAATATGGTATTTGAAAACAGCCCAGCTCTATACACCTTTGGCAAATATTGCAATAAATGGTCAGTAACATTTTCATCAGAATCGGAAAAGTGTGATGGCTGTGACTTTGATCATGAAAAGGATGTTGGTAGAAAAAGGGTTGGTTTAAGTATTTCAAAAACTGTTAATCCCCAGGAATCTTAACATAAGATAACATAACAAAATTAACATAACAAAAGTCTGGCAGTCAAGTACCTGATGTAGTCTTTGTTGTGCATAATTTGAGAAAGTTAATACTTATATTTATGCCTATATATTTATGCCTTCAGCTTTATGAGTCTTAAAAATTTACCTTTTACAGAAACCATAATCTGGCAAAGAAAATGGTAAAATGTATTTAAAAAAAGAAGAAATTGAAATCTTCACTCTTTAAATTAGCTTATAGTTTTTGTAAATCCTTATCCTATTTATATATTCTGCAATTTTATAACCTCTCGTGTGATTAGAAAGATACCCTTAGCATGTTGATCAGATTTTAGGATATTAAAAACACAAAAAGGAAAAAGCATAAGATGAGCTATCCCCTAATACTGTTAGATACTGTTAATTAAATTGGAATAAGGATTTCTTACCACCATACTCTCTCATTCTAGTAGTTCCTATTTATTAATAATTAAATCTTTAGGAACTGCTTTATCCTTGTTGCAGGAGATCTAGAGTTTATATTAGGAACACAGAATACTTTAGATGGAAGCCCAGGGCATTATTTTTACACCAATTCACACCTAGCAGCCGCCTACCAGTATGCTACTGAAAGTGGTAGGAAACTACATAACCCAGAGGAAACTGCTAAAGATACAGGGAGAGCACAAAAAAACTCCATATAGAGTCACCCAATCAAAATGGGAACATTGGTGCTGTATGGTGGCAAAATCAAAATGGGAACATTGGTTCTGTATGGTGGCAAAATGCTACCCTCTATGATTGACAACAAAATGCTTCATGACACTGTTACCTTGCAATGTTTGCATGTCTTAGTTATCTTGGCTATTCAAAGCCCTCTTTTCTTCCAGTGCATGATGTACAGTGCAACAAAGTCTAATCCTCAGCAATACCAAAAGGGGAGTTATGCCTACATCTACTACAGATTTGTACTATGAACTCATACCCTCTTTTATTATCTACTTTAAGCTGTGCTGTCAAGCAAGGCATTAACACTACATAAAATTACACTACATAAAATGCTGTAAGGTTATTATTATTATTATTATTATTTTTTTTTTTTTTTTTAAGTTTTTTGGGTACAGGAAGGGATTTTTCAGATGTCCTTAACCTACCCATTATATCTTGTCTGCATGTTCTACTTTTTCAATAGTATATACAGTAGCCTTATTATGTATTCATTTGTTTTTAAACTATTCATTAAAATTTATTATTTGAAGTTGACCTAATAGTACCACTGATTTGACCTACATGTAAACTATAAGTATTATATATTATATTATCTTAAGTAAATGGTTGATAGGTAAATGTTATGATTAAAGTTTGTATAATCACAGGAAATTGAAGTTTAAATGTTGATTTATCACATTTATAACATCATTCGTTCATTCATTTATCCAACTTCAGTAACTGCTTTATTCTGCTCATGGGTCAAGGTGAATCTGGAAATGCAAAACTCCATTTATATACTAAATTCAGGATCATGTCCCAAGAACAGCCAGAGGTCCCTTCACAAACCTGAAGGTGTCTGACATAATTTAGCATTTTTCTCTTTTCTTTGCAGAATCTGGAGCAGGAAAAGCATGAGTTGCGGCAGCGCTTGGAGAGACGAGAAGGTGAGTGGGAGGGTCGAGTGGCTGAGCTGGAGACTGATGTGCAGCAGCTTAAGGGTGAGCTGGAGAAGCACAAGTTACAGCTACGTGAAGCTGATCGGGACAAGACCCGCACCATTACCGAACTCTCTGAACAAAACCACAGTCTGCTCGAGCGGCTCAGAAGAGTAAGTGCACATTTAAATAGTTTGTCACAAGGGACAAAGTGGGTGATTCTACAAAAAAACCTAAAGATTTTAAGGGATAAGACTATGACTAGTACAATTAAACTGGGTATTTGTTGATTTGTTGTTTATGGTTAGTATAGAATTTCACTTGTAAAGAAGACATTGTGAGTATTGTCATAATAATGAATTAAGGCCAGGCCTGTATTAATATAAGTAGTTTACAGTACTTACTAGGAGTGTAACCAAACTCAAATGTTTTGTTTAATGTTAATTAAATGTGTTTTCTTTATTCTTTAATGGCTAAATGGGCATTTAAATAAAACGCTGCTTAAAGAAACTCCTTCTTTCCATCCACTTTGACATACAGCAATGCTACATGTACCAGTTTTATAATTGATACTGATAGCAAGTCCAACAAACCTTTTTTAAACTTCTGGAACGTAGCAAACAGAAATCAGAAATATATAGCAAAAAAATATAAAGCTTTCCAAAATGTTTCCCATGGTACGTGGGTCTGGAGTAGATAGTAGATAAGTTATTCTGCAGTTTGTTTTGTGTAATTTGTGAATGGAATTCCTTTTTACAACAGCCTTGTTGTTTTTAGTACTTCCTGATATTTCTGCACAAAGTGATAGAAAAAGTATGGGAAGTGTTATGGGAAAGTGGTAGCTAAGTGGTTAATATATTGGGCATATGAATAAAAGGTTGTTTGTTAAAATTTCCAGCAACCCCAATTACATCCCCAATTCCAAAGAATTTGGAAATATTTTTTCTTTAAAAATGATTTAAAAAAATTCAATAATCTTTTAAAATATGTTTTTATTATTTCCTCAGCTTAAACATTCGATATAATTTCTACATACAATTGTGAATAAGATATGGGTTTCTGAAATTTGCAAATCATTGCATCTTGCATTTTACACAGCGTCCTAACTTTTTTGAAATTGGGGTTATATAAATAAAATAATTGTAAGTTGCTTTGCTTTTGGCATCTGCCAAATGATGTAAATGTAAGTGGGGTTTGCAGAAAAAAAGTCTGGTACAGACTATGCAAGTTGAGAATTTCCTTACCAGTTCTTGGGATTGTGTGAGAGGAAAATACTATTTATAGCTCTTGTGGGATTTATATAAATTAGATACTGCTTATGTTTTTGTGGGGTTTGCAGTGGATTTGGTAAGACTTTTTAATACCTTAATCTAAAGTTCACTGACAGACATTTAATTCATATTTTGAGAGAACAGCAATGTAATTGATGCACTGTGGGCTAAAATGAAGTAGCACTGTGGGCTAAAAAACAGTAGTGGGCTATAGCTGTAGAATAGTGCAGACTATCAGTGAGCATTGTCAGGTGATTAAAGACTAAGTAGAGAGACTAAGTAACCAGCCTATGTATACATTGTGTCATAAAAAAACATGGGGGACAACTTTTAATTATTTTAAGGAAAAGTGATTTGAAGCTAGTCAAGCATTTCTGATTTGAAACACAAAAAATTATGGATTTTTTTTTATTGCAGCCCTCTATTTGTGTGCATGTTTGTGTGTGTGTGTGTGTGTGTGTGTGTGTGTGTGTGTGTGTGTGTGTGTGTGTGTGTGTGTGTGTGTGTGTGTTGGGTAAAAACTGCAACAGGTAGATGTGCAGCATGCGACTTGCAACATTAAGGTCCAGTGGCTGATGAAAAATGTGCACTAGCTGATGGGAAATGATAGTAAATTAAATAATTCTGACAGCACTCTGCCTCTAATGTGCATGTCCAGATATCTATTCAGTGGTGGTGGGGGTGTTATAAAGCTAAAGCTGCAGTCACACTAAACTTTCAAACTAAACTTTTCTGTTCTGGCACTGAGGTGGTGGAATTACCTTCCCCTAGATGTCCGTACAGTGGAGGCCCTGACTATCTTCAAGCGACGATTGTAGACCTGACACACCTAAATTAGCACTTTCCAAGTTTGCTTTGTAGAATTTAAGAGTTATATTTATATTAATTTTGTAATCTGGCGTACCAGTGTAGATTTATTAATTGCTAGAGACTCAAAGCACTTTTGTACGTTGCTCTGGATAAGGGCGTCTGCTAAATGCCGCAAATGTAAATGTAAATGTAAATTTGTTTGGATACCTGCTGCAAAAGTAAGATACAACTGGATATAATATAATACAAAATCTCCTGGTGTATTCATCTTGTAGTTTCTGAATAGGCATGAACCTGTGATGTATTGTGAACTGTGATGTATTTCCTATCAATCAGTCATCTTCACATAATACAAACTTGCAGATTGAGAGTTCTTGAACTTTTGGCAGCAGCATATGAAATTTTGACATGCTGAGTGTACTGAACGTTTCTTGTCCCTACCATACACATGTATTAAATGGGAGTCATTTGGTTTAACTTTTCCCCATAGAAATGTAATTATAATGCCATTCTTGGTACATTCTTGTAGCACTCTATCTTCATCATACTCATATTTCAGATGTGCTGTAAAACTGATGTCAGTATGCACAAGATTGGCAATTTTACATTTTATGCCAGCTAGATACTCTGTAGGCAGTTCTAAGCGAAATGTCACAGTAAAATGTGATGTTGTGGTCCTATTAATCTGTGTAATGTTCACATTATGGTTTTATCCTAATTGACAAGTAATGCCTAGTAATTTGATTAGCATATTAAATTAAGAACTAAAATATTTTTATCCCGTAGTTTAGATGTGGATAGAAAAAACATACTCTAAAGTTAGGGATTGATTTGAGGCTTAGCACAAAGCCTATATCTGCAAATCAGGGAATGTGAAGTTATGATAAAGAATCGTGTAAAGAAATACAACAGTTAAAAACAAAAAGAAATTACTCTTGATCCAAGATGAAACTGAATCATTTTAAAAGCTGTGTGTGCTTTAAGAGACTCAGTGTGTGCTTTAAAGTAAACTTGATGACAGTTTTGATAATGACTGGATTGTTTTCTTTGAGAAATGAAAAGTTAATGAAACATTTTTAACCTACATCAGTTGCTTCTGAATGCTTAAATTAAATACAAAAATAGGGAATCACTATTGAAACTCAAAGAGGTTATATTTTTCTATGTTTGGGCATGCAAAATGTCATGTTTTCTCTTTGTTCTAACTTGTTGTCCATGATGAAATCACAGAAATGGTAATGCACGTGGTCAGAATAGCACCAGTTGCACAGCTTCCGATTTTGGAAGGTTGGTGCTTCCTGTGACTGTGCGTGCATCCTTGTGCTTGCAATCTGTTGGTATGTTACAAACTAGTCTCAAAACCTTTTGACACCAACTCATATTACAATTTCATTCAAAGGCTACATCAAGAGCAAAGAAGAAAGAGACAAAAAGATTGGAAGAGGCTTACCAATCTTGATCAATTATTGTGCACAGTAATGTGGACATTTTAACTTTCTACTGTATTTCAGTAATTTTTTTATATTATTATATTATTATTTTCTTTTTGGGAATTCTTTTTTTTTTCATTATTACACATTAATGTGTATACTCTTTCATGTAAATTATATTTACTCTAATACATTTGAGATTAAACATGCACTTCCTTGCTACATAAATTGTGTTAAATGAAAGCCTGTTGCAAGATCACAGCCATAACAACATTGAGCTTGTGTAAAATAAGGGTTCTCTCACTGTGTGCCTATAACAGTAGAAAACTGTCTCTATAAAAAGATATGATTTGCATGAATTTAAAATATTGAATTGTATGAATGATTAATATATAGTGCTCATAGATCAGCACTTTTACTTTAGATACTTAAGTACTTTTAAAAGCAAGTTGGCTTTGTACTTTTGCTCAAGTAAAAATTTTAAATGTACATTTACTGGACTCATGTGTAAGCAGATTATTTGTAGTTTTACTCGAATACAGGAATCGTGTACTGTATTCACCAGTGCTATTTACTGATTATCGTTGCAGCACAATGAAGTAAAAAATCTGCAGAAACATTCTGTCTGACAATTTACAGAGAAATACATCCAGCCTAATTGGGATCAAATTAATCATGACAAAGACCCAAACCACACCAATGCCAATAACAACTAACGACTTCATTGGGGGAAACTTTTGAAGGTTTTAGGCTGGCTAAGTCTGTCACTCTGTAATATATATTTTCCACAGGCTGCTGATGTGGAGAGACAGCTGTGCACCCAGGTCCATTCATTGAGAGATGATTTCAGAGAGAAGAACATCTCAAAAAACCAGCACATGACACAATTAGAAAGCCTACAAGCAGAGGTAAAGGACAGTGGAATCATGTGATCTTTTCTTATTTAGAGCAATAAAATAACATAGTAGCCAACAGTAACTATTGTACTTTTAAAAAGATTTTTGCAAAAACATAATTTCTCTGCTATTGTTAATTATTTTGCTTATTTTATTTTTTGGGGAGCAGCAAGAGCTAGAAGTAAGTAGGCATGTACTACAATTCATTCATTTACATATCACTCATTTGTTGTTTCATTTTCATTGCATAAAAGTAGAAACAGCACTTCATCCAAATAGACTATTCATAATAGAGACTCATCTCATTGAAATATCACAGAAATAGAGATGCCATGTCATATATATATATATATATATATATATATATATATATATATATATATATATATATATATATATATATATATACACACACACACAGTGTTGGGCAGTAACGCGTTACCGGTAACTTTTTACAGTAACTAATACTGTAACGCGTTACTTTTAAAAAATAAAGTAACTTACCGTTACCGTATGGTGCGTTACCCGTTACTTTTTTAAATGAATTAATTTCGGCTGAAGTGTAGACTACAGCCTAACCTGCTTACAGCAGCGTCGCATTGTAGGATTGATGGATGAACCACTGTAAACACAAAGAAGACGCACTGTGGGTGTGTCTCCGTTTATTCAGGTCTCTGCGGCAGTAATGGCGAGTCGAGGCGAGAGCAAGACGAGTTTCTCAAAGTGGAAATATGCTCATTATTTCACTTTAGTTGAGTATAAAGACAAAAACTTTTAAGTCAAATGTAAGTTGTGTCTTTCTGGTTGGAAGCTCGTATCTACTGCGATAAACAGCAACTCCAATCTGTTGAAACACCTCCAGAAACTCCATGCCTGAGGAGCTAGTAGCTAGAAGCTAACTCGGTATTCTGTTCTACATTGTTGATAGTTTTCATACTTCAGCTGTGAAAGGAACATTTTTAAGAGCTCAACACAACAGCAGAAGCCACTTTAGTTTTTGATTGTGAATATATTATTCAGCTTGTTTTGTTATTTATTTCAGAAATCCTTGTGATATATTCAGTTTGTGCTGGTCTGACTTTAATAAAATAGTGTTTAAAAATTACTTTGTGTTTAAGTCAGTTTTGTGTTTGTATAGACTATAACACATAAAAGGGCATTAATGGGAACATTAAAGAAGGTTCTTTAAAAAAGTAACTAAAAAGTTACTTTTAACAGTAACGCATTACTTTTTGGTGTAAGTAATCAACAAAGTAACGGAGTTACTTTTTGAATGAAGTAACGAGTAACTGTAACTAGTTACTATTTTTTAGTAACGAGCACAACACTGTATATATATATATATATATATATATAGTTTATGGAATTATAAAAATATTTTATATTGATGATACTACATTTATATCAAGGTGTCAAGTCTCATGGTGTAAGAACTCTCTAATGGCTATACAAGAAGTTACATATGCTTCTGTCTAGTTCTGTTAGGAGACGGCATTAAATCATGACCGTAGAACAGAATTCAGTAGAATCCAAATCTAATCTTCATATGTCAAATGATTTAAATCTGACATATAAGATATTCTATTTTGTGCTTGGAATTAACTAGACTAATTACTGATAAAGAAAGAAATTCAGGCATGTGCTGAATTATATAAGCAGACAGGTTTTTCTCCTTTTTATGTCTTAAATGTGAAATTCCAAAGCTGTAGTGGAGTGAAGGCAAGTTACTGTTCCATGCTGCATTGTCTACTGAACTTTTAAAAATGTAAGTAAATTTTAGGTGATTCCTTTTGGAAGATTTTTAAAATTCTACAGAACTAGGTATGAATTATAATGTAGACTTTGTCTGTAAGCACAGTATTATCTGTTTAACTTTTCACTGCATTGACAACTAATGAGCAGGAAACAACAGAAGCAGATACATCTGTGAAAGTTCTCTGATAAATTTGGCACAGTTTACCACCTAATTAAAATAAATAAAAATTTTCTTCTTCTTCTTCTTTCGGCTGCTCCGATTAGGGGTTGCCACAGCAGATCACCATTCTCCATACTATTTTGTCCTCTACATCTGCCTCTTTCAAACCAACTACCTGCATGTCTTCCCTCACCACATCCATAAACCTCCTTCTTTGTCTTCCTCTTTTCCTCCTTCCTGGTGGCTCCATCCTCAGAATTCTCCTACTGATAAACCTCATGTCCCTCCTCTGCACGTGTCCAAACCATCTCAATCGCGACTCCCTCATCTTGTCTCCATAACGTCCTACATGCGCTGTCCCTCCAAAAAACTCATTTCTAATCCTGTCCATCCTCGTCACTCCCAATATAAACCTCAACATCTTCAGCTCTGCTACCTCCAGCTCCGCCTCCTGTCTTTTACTCAATGCCACTGTCTCTAAACCATACAACATCACAGGTCTCACCACAGTCCTATAAACTTTCCCTTTCACTCTTGCAGATACTCTTCTATCACAAATCACTCTTGTGACTCTTGTCCATCCACTCCACCCTGCCTGCACTCTTTTATTCACTTCTCTAACACACACTTCATTACTTTGCACTGTTGACCCCAGGTATCTAAACTCCTCCACCTTCACCACCTCTTCTCCCTGCATCTGCACCACTCCACTGCCCTCCCTTGCATTCACACACATGTACTCTATTTACACACATGTACCTCCACCTCTCCAGATTTTTCTCCACCTGCTTCCTACTCTAACCACAAATAACAATAGCATTCGCAAACACCATAGTCCTTGGAGACTTTTCTTGTCAGACCTTGTCTGACCTCGTCCGTCAACCTGTCTATTACCACTGCAAACAAGAAAAGGCTCAGAGCCGATCCTTGATGCAGTCCAAATTCCAACTTAAACCAGTTTGTCTTTCCTACTGCACACTTTACTGCTGTCACACTGTCCTCATACATGTCCTGCACCAACCTCACATACTACTCTGACACAACTGACTTCATCATACAATACCACAACTCCTCTCTCTGTACCCTGTTGTACTCTTTCTTTAAATACACAAACACACAATGCAGCTCCTTCTGATCTTCTCTATACTGCTCCATCAACATCAAGCAAATAATGCATTTGTGGTGCTCTTCCTCGGCATGAAACCATACTGTTGCTTACAGATAGTCATCTCTTCTCTCAGCCTGGCTTTCACTGCTCTTTCCCACTTTATTCCCCTGTAGTTACTGCAAGTCTGCTCATCTCCCTTATTTTTAAAAAACGGTATCAGCACACTCCTTCTACATTCCTCAGGCATCCTCTCAAATTCCTAAATTTTGGTTTACAACCTGGCTAAAAACTCCACTGCCATCTCTCCTAAACATCTCCATGTTTTTACCAGTATGTCATCTGGTCCAACTTTCCACTCTTATCACCTCTTATAAGAGGATCCTTATCCTCTTATTTGCTGTTTTTACCTCCTCCTTACTAATCCTATCCACTTCCTGCTTCACCATCTCCACAATATCCACCCTTCTTTTTTTCTCATTTTTCTCATTCATCAGCTGCTTAAAAAACTTGCTCTATCTTCTTAACACACTTTCCTCACTAGTCAATACATTTCCATCTCCATCCTCTAATTTGTAGCACATCTTTTCCAGCTCGGTCCCTCTGCCTGGCCAATCGGTACAAATCCTTTTCTCCTTCCTTAGTGTCCAACTTCTCATACAGCTCCTCATATGCCTTTTCCTTAGCTTTTGCAACATCCCTCTTCACATTCTGCTGCATCTCCTTGTACTTCTGCTTAATTTTCTCATCGCTCTGCCGCTCCCAGTTCTGTTTCAGACCACCATCCAATGCTGTCTAGCTACACTGTCCCCTGCCAACACCTTACAGTCTCCAATCTTCTTCAGGTTGCATCACCTACATAGAACATAGTCCACCTGTGTGCACCTTCCTCCACTCTTATATGTTACCCTATGCTCTTCTTTTTTCTTAAAATACGTATTCACCACTGCCATTTCCACCCTTTAAGCAAAAACTACCAACCATCTGCCATTCCACATTCCTCTAACTCTACCTAAGACCATACTTACCCATCACCTTCTCATCACCTCTGTTCCCTTCACCAACAGGTTATTGAAGTCTGCCCCAATCACCAATCGCTAATTCCTGGGTACACCTTCTACCGCTCAATCCAACTCACTCCAGAATTTTTCCTTCTCCTCCATCTCACAACCCACTTGTGGAGCATAGACACTGATAACATTTATCATCACCCCTTCAACTTCAAGTTTCACGTTTATCACCCTATCAGAAACTCTCTTCACCTCCACTACACTCTTACTGTACTGTTCCTTCAGAATCACCCCTACACCATTTCTCTTTCCATCCACACCATGATAGAATAGCTTAAATTCCCCTCCAATGTTCCTGTCCTTTCTCCCCTTCCACGTGGTCTCCTAAACACACAACATATCTATCTTTCTCCTCTCCATCATATTAGCTATCCTCTCCCTTTACCAGTCATAGTACCAACATTTAAAGTGCCCACCCTAACCTCCACTCTCCTACACTGCTCCTTTTCCTGCTGTCTCTGTAGACATCTTCCTCCTCTCCTTCTCCTCCTTCGGCCAACAGTAGCCCAATTTACACCGGTAGCCTGTTGGCTAACAATACCTGTGGCGGTCGTTGGTAACCCAGGCCTCGACCGATCTGGTATGAAAGTCTGATTCGTGATCCGCATATTTGATTTGGCACGTTTTACGCTGGATGCCCTTCCTAACGCATCCTCCCCATTTATCCGGGCTTGGGACCGGCACTAAGACTGCACTGGCTTGTGCAACCCTAATGGCTGGGTATTTTGGGTCACAAACTGAATATCAGCTACGGCTTGTCTTTTTTTAATACCAGCTTATTTGCTAGGCACCTTATTAAAGTAGTCAATCCTAAATTCCTACGGCAGTGTCACTGACCTCGCATGCTTTTTCTAGGCAGTGGTTCAAGGTTAATTTCTATAACTGTGGGTGGTTGTAGGCCTTTCCGTGAAGCTATGCAGTATTTGCTGTTTGGTTTATAGAAAATTTCGAACTAACAGAAAGTGTTTTTAAAAGTGCTGTTGGTTAGGCTGTCTGTGGCATTGTATCTGACCCAGCGCATTCTGTTCACTTATCTTGTTTAGATAAAAATTCTGTCTAAGCATAAGCAGGACCTTAAGCGATGTTTAACCACATTGCATGAGGAGAATGAGCAGCTGCAGAGCACTGTGGACAACTTAAAAGAGCGGACACTTGTGTTGGAAAAACTATGCCATGAGAAGGATTTACAGGCAAGTGACTGTTTAAACTATTCTGTGTAAGTGATTCTGTGTGTATTCTGTGTGAGTAATTTCAGCATGAAAAATGCTTTTTGTGAATAAATAAATAATAACCAACAATATATTCAACTAAGCTCGCTTTCTGTGTTTTTTAATGCTTTTAAAAATAGAGTCAATGTGAGGTAAGAAATATTGATAGTTCAAAGGTTAAACACTTGTAATGTTTAAAATAGCTATCTCACTCTGTATGCAATTGTAACTGTGTAATATTATGTTTAAAGTTGTTTATAAGGCAGCGCATTAATTTAAAATGCTGAGTAAATTGACCGGAATTACCTGGGTTATCAGCATCGCGAACACACACCTTTCAGTCAATCAGAATCAGGTATTTAGTCTATGATCATACGTTTTTTGGTTTTTTTTCTCCGTTAGCTTCTATAGGCGAGTCTGCAAATAGACCAGGTAAACCATTATGTTCTCCCTAGCCTATCAATTTAAGTGTGTATGTTATGTGTCCTCAGCTGCGGCAGAATCTTTCGGAGCTGCAGGAGGTGCGTTTGTCTCATCGGCAGTTAAGCGTACGTCTGGCAGAGATGACTGAGGAGAGAAGTCTTCAATGCTTCAGCTCAAACAGTCGCTCGCTACTCTGTGAGATAGAGCAGAGCATGGAGCAGGAGGAGCTCGAGCAGGAGAGGGAGCAGGTACACACATACACATATACATACATACATACATACATACATACACACATACATATATATATATATATATATATATATATATATATATATATATATATATATATATATATATATATATATAAAGATAAGAGATATCATTCCCCACAGTGGGGGGAATTTCAGTTTTACAGCAGCAAGAAATGTGCTGATATATAAAAAGTAGAGACATCATACAAGTCATATGTGAATGTGTGTGTGTGTGTGTGTGTGTGTGTGTGTGTGTGTGTGTGTGTGTGTGTGTATATAATATATATATATATACACACACACACACAGTGGTACCTTGACCTACGAGTGCATTAATGTACGAGTTTTCCGAGGTATGAGCTGTCACTCTGTCGATTTTTTGCTTTATCACACGAGCAAAAAATTGAGGTACGAGCTCGAGACGCCACTGCTAGATGGCAAAGCGAAGCCAGAAAGCGAAGATTGTGACGAAAATTAAGATAAGCAAAGAAGAAAAAGTAAAAAATTTAAGGTTTAGGGTTTCGTAGTGTACAGTAGTGATAGAGAGAGTAGCAAAAAATCGAGTTTTCCCTCCCGCTTATCGCCTCTTCCGCCCCCCTCCGCCAGCATTTTCGTTAGCTCAAGTCGTCTCATCTCTAAGGTAAATACACTGTATAAAACTTTATTATATGTTTACATACTCTTTTAATTATGTTTTTAGACAAGATGTGTTATTTAGAAATGTATTTTCCTAAGTAAATAACATGAAACATAAAAAATGGGGTGGCATTTTGAGGGTTGGAACGGATTAATGTCATTTTAAGTATTTTCAATGGGGAAAATTGATTTGATTATGAGAGCAAATTGAGATACGAGCTCAGCCACGGAACGAATTAAACTCGTAGGTCAAGGTACCACTGTGTGTGTGTGTGTGTGTGTGTGTGTGTGTGTGTGTGTGTGTGTGTATATATATATGTGTGTGTGTGTGTGTGTGTGTGTGTGTGTGTGTGTGTGTGTGTGTGTGTGCTACAGAGATCCAGGTGCTAGAGCTCTGACTCAGATTCCAGCACTCCCACACATACAAGATGAAAAACATAATAAAGTCTTGCAAATATAGTTGCTCTCACACATACATTCTCTCTTGCTCCAGTCTTTCTCGTCCTTAGAAACAGACACCTACCTTTGCCAGTCTCACACCCTAAACATCAACATCACTCAATGTTATTATATTTTTTCTCTGCAGTTGCGTCTGCAGCTATGGGAGGCTTATTGCCAAATTCGCTCTATCTGCTCCCAGCTCAGAGGAAATGACATCACAGACTCTGCCCTGTCCACGGATTCATCCATGGATGAGTCATCAGAAACCTCATCAGCTAAAGACGTGCCTATGGGCAGCCTGCAGTCCAGTCTACTCGAGCTGCGCAGACTCACACAAAACCTGCTGGATGCAAATGAGTCTACAGTATGGCAAATAATCACACACACGCACACACACACACACACACACACACGCACACAAAACATGCAATGCATACATGTAACATGCAAATATACACATTCAATATGCAACACAATTACCATTTACATTTATGAGCATGCATTACACACATTTAGGTGTAATGGAATATCAATATCTGTACTTGTATCTGTTCTTCAATTAACCATATTTATAACATATGCAACATGCAACACACAAACTTAACATCAGTACCCACTCACAATATATGCTGAACATATATGCTGCTCCTGTCTGTATCTGTATCTATTTAATGTTCAAACTACTTGTATCTGTATTTGAATTTTAAATGCAGTAGTAAATGATGAGGTTTTTATTTATTCGTCTTTAAAATTTTCAACCCTACCAGTATGCCCCTGGAGACACTGAAAATTAAACTAGTGATGCAGGAAATATGTCATTTTTCATTAAAAAAAGAAAACAAAACATTGATGCGTTTTCAAAATCAGAGAACTTAGTAAATCATAATAAAAAAACTCTCCAATTTTGTGGGAGGTAAATTTCACAGATGTTTCAGTGATTAAATAGAAAAAAAAACAGACACAGATGGATAGTATTAATTAATAGCAATTGATAGACTGCAAGTGAGTACAGAAAATATGCTTGTGAGGGAGCGCTACACAGTACACAGGGAATATATATTATTAGATGTTTCTATATATTTAACAACTATTTAAAATAATGTGAAGTTAAAATATTTAGTCAAAAAAGGTGATTTAATTAATTATTTAACAAAAAAACTTATCTATTAATTTGTATTATGTAATTTATGTTGAATATTTTTACAAAGTTTTTTATGAGAATTAAAAAGTCAGGAAAGGAAGACACGGTATAATTTAAAGTCACCCAAATGTGAAAAGAAAAAAATGTTTTAATTTAGTATATTAAAAACACATTTGTGCTGTTTCGTTTGTTCATTATTTACTGTAGTGTGTGTGTGTGTGTGTGTGTGTGTGTGTGTGTGTGTGTGTGTGTGTGTGTGTGTGTGTGTGTGTTTGGGATTAGGGATCACACCGCAGTGATGAGGATGTGTTGGAAGAGCAGGTGCGGAAACTGGGTGAGGAACTGCACGAAGTGCAAGAACTTTACAAACAGGAACAGGAAAGGGTACGGAGCACTCAGGAAGACATGCTGCAACTCCATAATCAGGTGCATATTAAATACACACACACACTTACTGACAGTCAAACAGAAACAGAAAGTAAAATAAGGATAGTGTAGTTTAAAATGCCTTATGGCATAAACACATTTAGCCTTATTATTCAGTTGATTGTTATGTTCCAATATGTTCTTGTAGATTGCACTTCTTTCCTTAGAAGTGTGCTCATCAAGGGAAGAAAATGAGAGACTCAGAGCATCAGAGGTTCAAGAGCCAAGCGAACAACTTCAAAATGCCATCCGAGACAGAGATGATGCCATTGTCAAGTAGGCCTTTGTTCCACAGACTTGTTCATATCATAAAGCAAAAATACACAAACCGCTACCCACTTTATCTGCAAAATACTAGGAAAGGGAACTATTAAAAAAAAAATTACGCCACAGGTGTTGTGGCAAGTTAAAGCAAGGATTTTATTCCATCATTTATTACTCTGAAAATGTTTTGCTTGTTGTTGAACTGATGTTGAACTGTATGCTGGTGATAAGATAGATACCACCAAGCAGCAATCATAACAAGTGTCTGAACATCTGATTTTTGACTTTGAAATGTAGTAATGTTAAATTAAACATCTCCCCAAATGGAAATACTTTAGTAAAGTGCAGATACACGAAAAAGCTAATTACTTGGTTACTTTCCACCACTGCAAAAATTTTAGATAGTTAAAAAAAAAAATCTAATTTTATATATAATGTAATCACATATTTTAGGGAGCCAAGTCTGAAATACTTGGAATCCTCTTGTTTAATTTAAGAACCTTGTTTCTCTTTTATTTTAGATCATAGGTCATGCAGCCATAAAGCTTTGCAGGTTTTAACAAATATGCAGCTACTTAGTGCCCTAGGGCTTTTTTGCTTACTAGTCAAGTTTACACCATGTATTATTTTCATATTATTTTACATACAGTATGAATTGACTTTACGCATACTGGTTTTTTGGCCTAATATCTTGGTTAGAGTTTGAATAATGACAGTGGTGCAGAGAAGTTAGTTTGTTAATGTGCAAACAGAATCTGGCTTAATAGTTTACGTTATTGTGGATTTGCTCCTAAAAATACATTGTGCCATGTCTTTCCATAAACTTATATTTATGACCTAATTTCAAGAAAATCTTGTTCTTCCATTTGATTAAACTATTTTTTTAACCTTCTCTATATCTATACTTCAGAAAGAAAGCAGTGGAGATGGAGTTGGCGAAGTGTAAGGTAGACATTATGTCTCTGAACAGCCAGCTTCTTGATGCTATCCAGCAGAAGTTTAATCTGTCCCAGCAGTTAGAAGCATGGCAGGTGGGTCAGGAAAACTACAAGCACATATACGCTTTACACACACACAAATCAAGACACGATTTTCACACATATTTTTAAACCTAGTATGTGTTGGTTTATCTTGGAAGTAGAGAACTAAGGTGAGTACAAACATAATGCATAAGGAAATCTGATATATGGCCATATATGAACAAATATTAAATGATAGTAATATATATGAACATTTATGAACATTTTTTTATTTCTTTTGGTTGCTTGAGACATGTATAATAAAGTATATGTACAAATACAATATGTGGAAAACATGTCTAACTTCTAACTATCTAATGTTTCTATACATATGTAATATACAGTGCATCTGGAATGTATTCACAAAATGGATTAATTACATTTTTTCCTCAAAATTCTACAAACAATAACCCATAAATAACAACGTGGAAGTAGTGTGTTTGAAATCTTTGTAAATGTATTAAAAAAAAAAAAAAAAATGTACATATGTATTCACAGCCTTTGCTTAATACTTGGATGAATCACAGCCTCAAGTTTTTTTCGAGTATAATGCTACAAGCTTTGCACACCAATTTTTGGGCAGTTTTTACCATTCTTCTTTGCAGAACCTCTCAAGCTCCATCAGGTTGGGTAGGGAGTGTTGGTGCACAGCCATTTTTAGATCTCTTCAGAGATGTTCAATCGGGTTCAAGTCTGGGCTCTGGCTGGGCCACTCAAGGACATTCACCGAGTTTTCCCATAGCCACTTCCTTGTTATCTTGGCTGTGTGCTTAGGGTTGTTTTTCTGTTGGAATATGAACCGTCGCCCCAGTCTAAGGTCCAAAGCACTCTGAAACAGGTTTTCATCAAGTATGTCTCTGTACATTGCTGCATTTATCTTTCCCTCAATCCTGACTAGTCTCCTAGGTGTTGCCACTGAAAAACATCCCCACAACATGATGATGCCAGCACCATGCTTCACTGTAGCGATGGTATTGGCTAGGTAATGAGCAGTGCCTGGTTTCCTCCAGACTTGATGCTTGGCATTCAGGCCAGGGAGATCAATCTTTGTTTCTAATGAGCTTCGAGTCCAGGTGCCTTTTGATAAAAAGTGCAGATGGGCTGTCATGTGCCTTTTACATTACTTCTGTCTGGTCACTCTACCATATAAGCCTTATTGGTGGAGCGCTGCAGAGATGGTCGTTCTTCTTAAAGTTTCTTCTCTCTTCACAGAGAAATGCAGGAGCCCTTTTAGAGTGATCATCAGGTTCTTGGTCACCTCATTTACTAAGGCCCTTATCCCCCGATTGCTCAGTTTGATCGGGCAGCCCGCTCTAGAAATAGAGTCCTGTGGTTATTCCATTTACGGATGATGGAGGCCACTGTGCTCATTGGGACCCTATTTCTTTACCCTTCCCTAGATCTGTGCCTCGATACAATCCTGTCTCGGAGGTCTACAGACAATTACTTAGACTTCATGGCTTAGTTTGTGTTCTGACATGCACTGTTGTAAAATCATCTCAAGGATAACTAGAGGAAACAAGTTTTGCAAAGAAGAATGGTAGAAACTGCCCGAAAATAGGTGTGCAAAGTATGTAGGATAATACTTGAAAAGGCTGTGAATACTTATATACATGTTGTTTTGTTTTTTGTATTATTTTATGTACTTTTTTTAATTAAGATTTCAACAAAAATTTTTTACGTTGCCATTATGGGGTATTGTTTGTAGAATTTTGAGGGGGGAAACATTTTTTTAATCCATTTTAGAATAAGGCTGTAACATAACAAAATGTGGAAAAAGTGAAGCGTTGTAAATATTTTCTGGATGCACTGTACATATACTTTAATACATTGTGTAAAACCATTCATGATACATTGAAATACAACATAATATATGAGATACCTGATGTTGAGTTATGGAATTAGTTACTATGTAAAACTAGTCACATAGATGTTAATGTAGAATTTTCTCATGAAACTTTTCAACATTGATACACTTGTAGAGGGTAATTTGAGAGGTCAGTCTTGTGTTTATCTTAGGTCCCCTGGTGGTCTAGTGGTTAAGATGCAGCGCTCCCACCGCTGCGACCCGGGTTCGATTCCCGGTCAGGGAACCATCCCCAGCCACTCTCAGTGCCGGTCCCAAGCCCGGATAAATTGGGGAGGGTTGCGTTAGGAAGGCCATTCAGCGTAAAACATGTGCCAAATAAAAAAAAAACGTGCGGAGGATCCGCTGTGGCGACCCCTAACGGGAGAAGCCGAAAGAAAGTTTTTAGTCTTGTGTTTATCTTAGCCATCTCTGCTGTTGGAATTAAACTAGTCAGGATATTATATATATATATATATATATATATATATATAATGCTATGAAATAACTATTATTGTTCCAAATTATACCATGAATGTAATGGATTCTAAACCAACCTAATCAAATTACATTCACTATACCTGATTTGCTGCCATAAGGTGCTTTATCGCTTAGGTGCCTTACAGTCACAAAAAAAAAAAACAAAAAAAAAAACGGCAAGTCGGAGGAATACTTCCTGCAATACTGACTCAGCAACAAGGAAGATTTGGATGAAAAAGATTTTACAAGGTAAGATATTTTTCGATATTTCTAAATGATTTACATATCAACTATTTTTATGATTTCATTGATCTTAATTTAATAAATATCTTAGTTTTGCCATGACTACAGTTATGGCAAATGAACTATTTCCCGCCTTCTAAAACTAATTTTTATAACTAACTAATAACTATAAATAATAACTAATATAACTTATATAACTAATAACTAATAACCATCTTAAAACGTACTTTTTTAGGGTAGCTTTTATGTGACTTCTTTGTTTGTTATTTATTGGGTTTTTATTTTTTGTATGGTTAGTTTTAGTGTTTGCATTATTATGTGTATCTTTTAATTTTATCTTTTATGTCAAGCGCTTTTAAAAACTACTTTTAAAGGCGCTATACAAAACAAAGTTTATTATTATTATTATTATTATTATTACTATTATAAAACAACCTTCTTGAATTAATCTGAAGGCCACATGAAGTTTGAAGGTCTGGAGCTATTAACTGCAGAAAGTTGGTGACCTCTTTGCACTGTGCATCTTAGCATCCGCTGACTCGCTCTATGATTTTACGTGGCCTTAAAGTTTATGGCTAAGTTGCTGTCGTTCCCAATCACTTCCACTTTGTTATAATACCACTAACAGTTAACTGAAATATTTAGTAGCGAGTAAATTAATTTATTTATTTGTAAAAGGGGTAATGTCTCTTGTTTTCTCTTTCTTTTTTTCCTTTTAGATATGCTAGTTTTGGGAGTGACATTATTCCAACATTTTTGGGACAATCACTCAAATGCAGTGTTTCAAGTCAACAGGAGAAACTGCACATTGATTTCTGTACAATGCAATGATATCACAATGTTGCTTTGAAAATGTAAAAATAATGTTTAATGTTGCAATGTTACAGTTTTGTTATAATGTTACATTATATATACACAATATGCTGTATGTGTTTTCCATATATTACTGTATATCAGATTTCCATATGGGACTTGGAGTTCTTAGAGAAGCATTTAAAGATATGCTACTCCGTACATTGTTGGTGGTGTGTTCCTGGATATTCTATGCAATATGATCATCAGGATCTCCTTTCCCCCTCTCTGTGTCCATTTCTTTAGTTTGTTTATACATTATTTTTTTCCCCCCAATGTGTTTTCAAGAATTATGTATTGTTTTCCCAGTTTCTTTGCTCGGGAGCTGTGTGTTTGTGTGTGTGTGTGTGTGTGTGTGTGTGTGTGTGTGTGTGTGTGTGTGTGTGTGTGTGTGTGTCCCTTCTCCTCTTTATGTAACTCCTAGCTTTCCTTTCTCTCTCTCCTTGTCTGCAGTTTGCCTCCTCAGGGCTGTTCACTGTGTGGCTCTTGTGGTTTCTGATCTAGTGGCCTTTTTCAGCTTCCATACAAACTCCCTCTCCCTCTGTGGTAGCCCCTTTCTGCCTTAGAGGTGAGCTTTTGTATGCTTCTTGACTCATACAAATACACAAACCCACACTTTATTCTGTGGGAATTTGCCATGGCATGAAGATCCATCCATTCCAAAGAATCTTGCATCTATTTTCAATTAAATTCAATAAATGTTTATTTGTATAGCACTTTTAAAAATTGACATTGTCTCGAAGCAACTTTCCACAGATAATGTGGTAAGAAAGAATGAATAAGGTTCTTGATAAGTGTAAGTTAGTCCCTAATGAGTGAGCCAATGGCGACTGTGGCAAGGACAAACTCCCTGAGATAGCATATGAAAGAAACCTTGAGAAGAACCAGACTAAAAAGGGAACCATTCTTATCTGGGTGTCATCGAATATCCATTTATTACAGCTAAACGATGTTGAGGTGTGCAGTGATGGTGATCAAATGCAAACTGTAGTCCTGAGTCAGTGTAGCAGACTGTTTAAATTAAGTACAATCCAAATCCTCTGAGTACCTGTTCATACTCCATAATTTCATGGATCCCCAGGCCGTTGATGTGAAACCATCCCCAGCTGCACAGAGTGGCCTCCAATCGAAGAGAACACCATCCAGAGGCAGGACAGGACGAAGCGAGCAGATCCGAGGAGAGGAGAGGAGAGGAGAGGGGCAGGAACAGTGGTCACTGGTACCCCAGGAGTATGTTTAACTTGACAGAGAGAGAGAGTGTGAGAAGAAGAAGGGTAACAGGAAGAGAAGGATATGGATTATTAAGTATCCTTATTGTTGTATAAAAGTTAAGGTTACTGTGCAGTTTGGGATTCCGGCAAGATTAGTTATGGCAGCATAACTAAAAGGGAGAGCCAGTAGGTAACAGACATGAGGGATCTCTAGGATAAGAGACGGCCCACGACACCACCATCAACAAACCTGAGTGAACGTGTGAGAGTGAGGGGACGACAGCCCATGAATATCCCAGTTCATCGAACACACTATATCCATGATCCCTCCAGATCTGCTGCCTTACCGCAGAAAAACCTACTAATAGCAGGTTTAACTAAATAAATATGTTTTCAGCATTGTCCCAAACACTAATTGGAAGGCTGTTTCATAACTGTGGGGCTTTATAAGAGATAGCTTTGCCCTCTGCTGTAGTCTTCATTATTTGAGGTATCAACAAATAGCCTGCACCTTTTGATCTAAGTAATGGTATAGAAGTTCACTCGGATATACGTCAGTAGAAATATTTTATTATCAATTCGAGATTTAATTGGGAGCCAGTGTAGACTGATGTAAACTCATAAAACAGGGGTGATGTCATATTTTCTATTTCTAGTAAGGACTCTTACTGCTGCATTTTGGACTAACTGAAGCTTATTTATGCACTTACTCAAACACCCAGACAGTAAGGCGTTATAGTAGTATAATCTAGATGTAACAAAAGCATGAACTAGTTTTTCTGCATCCTGTAACATATCTCTAATATTTAGAAATATATTTCTATGGTGAAAGATGATGTTATTCTCATGACTAGGGTCAATAATCCCATCAAGGTCTTTGACTGCTGTACACAGTGAGATGGAAAGACCATCCAGAGATGCTACGTAATCATAGAAGGAAGTTATCATCTTCCTGTCAGCATCCACTGTGTAATGTTCTTTACACACTCCTCAACATTGTCAAGCTGATCTCTCTCCTCTGGCTTTGCTGAAATATACAACTATTTCTTCCCTCATTCCCTGTCTTTTTTTTTTATACATTTCCAGCCTTCCTTATACTATTCATTTGCATCTTATAAACTTAAGATTATTTCTGTTTTACACACTAATAAATTTTTTTAACATGTTTCTCTGTCATTCTTTCACAGGATGATGTGCTCAGATTGTTAGATCAACAGTTGATGGATAAGCATCAGGGAGAATGGAGGGACTCCCGAAACACTTTCTCTGGGGCTAAGGCTAGTACCTATGGCTCCTCTGGAGCCACTTCCAGGCAAGCATCCAGCCTCTCCAATTGTGACAAGCGCCTTTTCTCATTTTTCAAAAAGAACTGAAACTGTTTAGGTGAAAAGAGGGAGAAAGATGGAAAGAGATGCTAAAAATGAAAAGGAAAAGCAATGGCGTACCATTATTGACACAGCCAAAGACTAAGACAGTACAGTTAACAACAAACCAACAAAATCTTGTTCTCAAATCCTGGAGCTATTTTTGCACTTTACCTGTCCATAGCACGCTCCTTCAGATAATTCTACATCAAGCACAAGAGATCATTAGAAATTCAAGAAACCCATTTAGAGAAAATGTCCTTGGATATGTTACAGTTTCAGGGTGAAATGTGCAGGATTACCACATTTAAATCATTCTGAGGCCAACTTATCCTCCATGTGCCTCAGATATTCTCTTCACCCCACTGCCAAAAGGTTTAAATGGAAATATCAGATTTAGCTCTGTCATACTGTAGGTTTCTTTTGGCCTCTATCTCAGGATGAGCTAAACTCTGCAGGTTTCTCATTGATTTGAAGTCAGGCTGCAGGTTTTAGTTTGTGAATTAGATTCAATCACTGCTGCATTTATAAAGGTACTTCAGAGGACTCTTATTTAGTCATCTCTCCATCAAAATCATGTGATTCAAGAAGTGAGCCATTTCTTGATTAAAATGGAAACATTTGAACATGAATCAGTTCACAGCTCAAAGGAAACCCACCAATCAGCTATAACATTAAAACCGATGACTTCTGAATTGATTGTCTTGATATCACAGCACCTATTATTAATACTATTATTAATACTATTATTAATACTATTCTGTATTAAGGGGTGGGATATACGGCACAGTAAACTGTCAGTTCTCAATGTTGATGTGTTGAAAGCAGGAGAAATGGGCCAGCTTTAAGACACAAGTAGTGAAGGGTAGTGAACAATTCAACAAATCTCCTTTCACTGCAGCCACAGCTGCACCACATGCATCATCTCTAGGAGAAGCATTGATATTAACCTCATAAAATAACCCTGGGTTTTTCCTGCATTTTTCTGAGCACTGAGGTTTATGAAAATGTTCAACAATTGTTTTAAACTGTTTTGGCCGACCTTTTCTAATAAATAAATTCAAATCCCAGCACCACAAAGCTGCCACTACTGGGCCTTTTAGCAAGTCCTTTAACCCTTAACCACTCAGTTTATAAATGCAATAAATGTAAACGTAATCAGCATAGGGGCAGACTGGTCAGAAAGCCAACTGTACACCGCAGTACACCACCCTTAGCACTGTGAATGGCATATGCATATTACCTGGGGAAAAGCTGGCACCAGGATGCACTATAGAAAGAAGGTGGGTTGATAGGCAGTATAATACTCTGGGCAGTGTTATGTTTGGAAGCCTTGGGTCCTTGGGTCCTGGCATTCAATCTGATTGAGTATCAATAGGGCATGTTGAACCAAGTCCAATTCATGGAGGCCCCACTGTGCAACATACAGTAGAAAATTTAAAGGATTTGTTCCTAATGCCTTGGTGCCTGGTAACACCAAGTGCTACCACACCATGTTCAGAGGTCTTGTTGACTATGCCTTGAGGGGTCAGGGCTATTTTGGCAACACAAGGGGGAAGTTATATAATAATAATGTTATGGCTGATTGGTGTAATGTTTGACCCAACTGTGCAACTTTAGTTTTTATTACTTTGCACCACTAACTGATAAGATTACAAACTGGTTGACAAAAATGTTAAATATTTTTAACGATTGTCTTCACATGTGTAAGATCTCATACTAGATATGTGTTGCAGGTAATCATAAAACATTTTACTACCCCTGAACTTAAATGTGTGCATGGCACACACAATAGAACAGATTTTAGATGCGTTATGAGCTTGCAATGGATAGTGGAAGTTACACAAATTTGAGTTGTCACTTCTCCATGGGCCTGGGAAAGGCCATGTGGAGGTGAGGAAAGGCTTTTTTGGTGAATTTTGCCATTTAGAGCCCATTTTGAGTTAAGCTATGCAGATGTCTTCTCTTTTTCAGTACAGAAATAACCGAAGGTTTAAAGAAACCCAAAGAATGATATTTTATAATATGTTGAAAATCTAAGGAAATAAAATGGAAGAGATATATTTGTAACTGTAAAGTTTTGAATGATAACAGTATTTTATAGAGCAATTTACATTTCTGTTTGTTTGTGAGCATGTAGAAGTTTGTGAGCTGTTTGTGAGTAAATGTTGACACGCTGCAGAGAATTTCCATGTCATGGCATGGAGTGGTGTCTTTACTTTACTGTCTGCATTCCAGTACTATAGTTTTAAGTCAAATTTAGTTTGTTTTTAGAAGCCCCAGGATGGGTCAGGATAACTTGATCAGAACCCTTTGTAATATGATTACATTTAAAAAGAAATGGGGTGGTGAATATGTTAAAAAACAAACAAATTCATAAGTTTTCCACAAAAATACAACTTGGTCTAAAACACAAACAGAACTGGTAAAGTCTGCAAAAACATTTACTAATGACATCGTAGTCAAGTTATAAGAAAATAGCACAATAATGTTGCTATCTATCAGCTTGACCAACTCTGACAGTGGTTTTGCAGAACAGGCTGGATTTTTCAGCAGACTTAGCATGCAAATGTGCAGTTTACAAATTGCCAAGAAAATCACTGCCAGTGGCAGAAGCTTTCCAACTTATACCTCTTACACTCACACTTCTCCTTAAGCTGCAAGTCATCACATTTTTGATGACATTGAGTAGGGTATATACAGTAGGATATATACAGCCACTCAGATACTATCATACTCTAAACAAATATGTTACATTCTTATCAATTAAAAAATAGCTAATAGCATTTCATTGAGACAATTGTGAATGGCGGATTCTGTTTGTTTGCTATCCAGAAATGTTTTATATGGTATAATGTGCTATATTTTCAGTTGGAATATGAATAGCTGCTAGGCCGAATCCCAAATGGCTACCTACATAAACACAAGTGTCCAAGTACTGGCTTTTTACACACAATGCAACCCATTATGTCCAATCAGGAGTCAATTGTGATTGAACAATAATTTTAAGCTTCCAAAGTTGTAAAACGGATAGTAGTGTGAATGCCTCCATATATATGTTTTAATTTGATATTTACCTTACATTAGTGTTGTGTAAATGTCAAACATTTGACTCTCTTATTTTGCCATTTAAATTGTTTTTTAAAAAGTCTGCTGTTGAATTCTTTTTCATAATTTTGTGTATGTCAAAAGCTTTTCTCACATACCAAATATTCAAACCTAAATCTTTAACAATCATTTAAACAAGTAAATTGTTTAAAGTTACGTGCGTGCATTTTGTTTCTCTTTGTATAGTCCATTTTGTATGACTACAGTCACGGAAAGACAAAAACTGTAGCCTACAATGGTATACAACAGAATGAAAACAGGTCTAAAGAGAACAAATTCTAACTCAAAAGAGTATGACTTTAATAATCAGAAACATTTTGGTGAAAATGTCATGTGGAATGGCGTGACAATGAGTCACTTGCAGCACACCTCACATGGCCACATGGCCTTTTACAGAGCAGTCTATTGCAAATATGAGATCTAAACTAAATAACAATTTAAGAAATACAAAACTCGCAAAAACACATTCACGTATCAAATTAAAGAGAACAATAAATCATTCGAACTCTATATGTAATAAAACACAAAATTCAACTAGATGCAAAATTTTTTTTATTAAAATGCAAAACAATTACTGAAGATCATGATTATGTGCTGTGATGTTTGGACACTGCCTGGCCAAAAAAGGTCACTGTTTGGATTTAAATAAACATATGCTTAAGAACCCTTAATAGCATAGAATTTCTATATGAAGACATATTTCTGGTTGTGAGAAATATTTTACATTCTGAATTTACTGGCATGCAGCAAGCAAAGAATACAATGGAAAAAGACCCCTGAAATCACTGTAGTTGAGTTAGAAATGTCCAACACATTATGTAAACTTGGAAGGATTGTGATGAACTGTCAACTTTGTAAAAGAAAATGGTCATAAAAATATTTAATTATTGTGGGAACATCTCGTATTGCATGAAAATGTCACAAACATTTTGACAGAACTCTCCGCTAAATTACAGGATTGGGACTAAACAGCTGTGCAGCCACAAGAGAGCGACTTGTTAACGGGGCTAACTTGTCATGTGGTCAATTTATCCTAATCCAAAGTACAAAATCAGTGCACCTGTCATATAGAGTGCCAACTGTACAAGCGCCTAGAGGCAGTGTTGCTATTGGAGGTTGCTTTAATTAGTCAGGTATAGGTTCAGTAATCTAAAGTCGAAACAAAGGTCAACCAAATGCCTGAATGCGCTGAGTGGCCAGGTTACCTCCTTACATGAAACAATATTCCAAGACAATGGCAAGATTCATCAAACTTGTAAAAGTGTAGCTTAAAGTCCTGACTAAAGCCTATTGAAAGTCTTTTGGATGTGCTTGAGAAGGTATGTGTATATTTTGTGACATAGATACAGTCCCTTTATGAAAGTATTAAAATGGCAAGGGTTTTATGTTTTTGCTACATACTGAAGACATTTAGGTTTGAGATCAAAAGATGAATTAAATTAAAGTTTTAACATTCATTTTCTAATTTTCTAGATTACTGTATTGTTAGTTGAGGTTTAATGAAGTTATTGTAAGCAAGGGATTATGCAAACATATTAAGTATATTATCATTTACTATTTATTATTTATATTATTATTATAAGAGTTAATTTTCCTGTGCCTTAAAATTGAGTGGTCTGACTTCAAAGACAACCAAAGATGATTTTCTAAGTTGTTTAACTAAATATATCAGGAAATGAAAGCTAAAATTTAACATACATTATATATATATATATATATATATATATATATATATATATATATATATATATATATATATATATGTGTGTGTGTGTGTGTGTGTGTGTTATTTGTTAATTTTGTTTATATACAATATACAATATTTGTACAATATACAAATTTGTTAATATATTATATGTTTGATCTAAAACTCAAATTCCTTTAATATATAGCAATAAAAAAAAAACTTGCCATTTTAATACGTTCTGGCAACTTTCAGGCATTTTCAGATGTGTTTTTATATAATCTATAAATTCCCTATTTTTCATGCCAGATAATGATATTAAACATCATACAATTTACACAAAACAGACTTCCATAGTATAAAAAGCATCCAGTAAATGTGTCGTCATATGGAGTTCACTGTGATACAGAGGTGGAAAGTAATGAATCACATCAACTCGTTTTCCTATGCTGTATTTTTTTTTTTTTTTAAATCTGCAATTTTATTTTTACTTCAGTATGTTTTGTTTAAAATATTGTACTTCACTACGTTTTAAATCATATCCGTTGCTGAATAATATGTAAATAAAAATGATGCAAGGGGCAAAAACCATGCCTGGGTGTTCCTTAAATTAAAAACAAGTTTTAGATTTATATCCGCTTATCTTTTTAAAACAATAGAATCCCCCACCCCACTGTTAAAAAAAACTCAGTAAAATGTACTGTGAGCTACTTTTTACTGTGCTTAAATAGATTTTTAGACCTGTAACTTTACTTAAGCACAAGTAAAATTTCCTTCACATTACAGTTCTTTTACTTAATACTTTCCACCTCTGCTGTGATATAATAAAATGTAAGAACATCTTAAAGTATCATACATAAAGATTGTTGAAAATAAAGGAATAACGTTTAAGGCAGTAGTTAATCCACTAAAAATATTTATTGTCATTTTAATTCATACGGGGGAAGAGATGTTGGATATTGTCATTACTCCAGTGTGTGCAGCAAGAAATACACCTAAAAAGGTTTGCCAGAACAAGCACACTCACATGGCTTTGTGCAAATATGGACCTCATATAGAATAAATCTGATCCATAAAACACAAACTATTAAATATTTACATACATGTAATGGCTAAAAAGTCAGACATGTTGCCATGATACCATAACTTGGTTTATTGGGTCTATTTATGGCCCACTGCAAGCCAACCTGCCGTTATTACAGTTATGAGGCTGTGTATTCAGATCTAATTACAGTGGATTATTGCACTGTAGCTGTAAAGTAAGAGGCATTTAGTTCCATTTGTATGCGATTTAAAGACTTCTGTTGCTAATTTTACATTAAAATGTAGTTTAATTCTCAAACAGAACAGCAATCAGTTTGAAAGATTTCTTGATTACATTTCTCCTCAAGTCTTCTGGCAACTATTGCATGATTGTTTCCAATTACCTGGTGGAAACTGGTAGTCTGGTGACACGTGATCACTGTTAGTGCCTTAAACACCATTACACTTAAAGTAGATTCCAACCTCACTTGAAGGATAATGACAAATAATCGTAAATGCAAGAAAAATACACAGCATCTCACCTTGACATACTGCAGTCATGGGTAAAGAGTGTTCTCTTTTTTTTTGGTAAAAGGCAAGCTATAACACTGAACATGAAGAACAGTGACATATAAAATGAGTAGTCAGACCTCTAATAATTGAAAACAAATGATTTTCACTTGGCAGTCCTAAGTGCATTAGCATGTAAACGTGGTTTCATGGCAACATTGAAGCATGACAGGAAGTTAAATGTTTTTCTGTAAATAGAAATGCTGGGCACATGGTAGGGTGCGTTGAGATACCAGAATAACAGATTTTTTTTTGGGCTTCAGGCAAAAAAACTCAATCAACAACTTTGCACGACCAGTAACACTGAATATACAAGTCAAATTGTTTGTCACTCAATAAAAGTGAAAAATCATGTGTTGGCATGTGTCTACAATTTATGTTCAGAGAAAAGCTGCTTTCTTTCATCACTCTTTCTGGTAAATAAATCTATTCTAACAACAACCACCCCCCTCCCCCACAAAAAAAAACAACAAAAAAACAAAAAAAATAACAACAAAAAACACTCCTGAGATGGTGGGGGGGGCATGAGACAAACATGGCTTTAACAGTAACTCAATGCATATAAAAGTCTACACATTGCTGTGAGCATGTCAGCTTGCAGGTCCTTCAAGAATGAAGGAGGAACTTTTATTAAATACCACAGCTATTGAATTCCCACTTAAAAATTTCTTAATTCTAATAAAATCTGTACATTTTCTTTAAAAAGTCTTCATAATTTGTATATGTCCAAAAGGGACATGCTTGTTTTTTGTTTTTGTTTTTTTTTTCATTTCATTATTATATTTATTAAGCTTTGTTTAATGAATGTGATCATAGTCCATTTCTCTATAGGGTTTCTGCAATGAGAGTCGTGGTCAAGCGCGACATCCACTAGCAACACTTTTTCTTTCGTTTGCTGTTCTTGCTGAGCTTAACAACATCATTCTGTTGCTGCTGTTGCTGCTTAGCCACAGATTCCTTCTTTGCCCGTAACACCAGCTCCGTGATACAGTTGAACATCTAGAGACAGAAAGAGCATGTGCACACGTTACTAGAGTTCACTATGCTGCTCAGTCCTCAAAACTCAGTTACACTCATTAACAAAATCACGTACAATCCATCTTTGTTATAAAATGGTTATGTGGTCTTGTGGTTTGTTACTGGCATAACACTTAGCAAATATATTCTGTCTGAGCATTACTGTGCATTCGATTATCTACACACAATTATGCGTTTTCCATGATAACTGCAAAAGCTTAATAATAAAAAATAAAAAATACTAAACTTTTTTAGTGAGTTTTATAAGGCATCACAAACCCTAAAGCCAAAGCACTCACCTCCTCAACATTAATGTTCTCTTTTGCACTCGTCTCAAACAGGTGGATGCTCATCTGCTCTGCGAACTTTTGGGCATCATTTGTCTCCACAACTTTAGAGTTCGGGTCATCATTTTTATTACCCACTTAAAGCAAGGAGCAACAAAGGAACATCAGGATGCAAGCTATTGTATTATATTTTGTAATTGTGTAACGTATGCTAACGAGGAACAGCATCTTACCCAGTATTCGACAAACGTCGTCACAATTCTGATTAATTTCATGCAGCCACCGTTTAACATTGACAAAAGATTCAGCACTGGTGACATCATACACCACTATGACACCATGGGTTCCTCTGTAGTACCTGTGATGAGTGAGCATAAGAGACAGAGAGAGAGAGAGAGAGAGAGAGAGAGAGAGAAAGAACAGTGTCATGGGGATTAAGAATTGTTCATATTGTACTTTGACCCAGCATTAGGCACCCCACAGACATGTAAATGTACCAACCAGCTTCTATCATCACTAGTCAATTTCTAAACAATGAAAAACAATTTACTGAAGAATACTTGTTTATAGAACTATTGGGAAAGGCCTTTTGTCACCATTAGAAGCTTATGTAGTGATTTTATTCAGTTCCTGGAAAAAATGTACACACATTAAGGCACTAATAAGAACAATCAAAAGGATTCAGTACAGGATATCATGCAGACACACACACGTTCCTTTGTTTAAATGCAACAAAACTATGTAATTTCACTGTATGCAGATTTACTTTGGCAAAAACAAATTTATAAAATGTACAAATGTTTAACTTTATTTTCCATGTACCGTAATTTCTGGACTATTAAGTGCACCCAAATATAAGGCGCACACACTGAATTTGACAAAGATTTTTATTTTGAACATAAATACGCTGCACCTGTCTATAATTCGTTTCAATGCCTACACTGAAACTAATGAACTTTACACAGGCTTTAACGAAAGACAGTGTCTGTTACACGGCTTGTATCTAAACAGTAGCCTACCAAGAAAGTCATTGTTCACCGTCTTCCTCCTTCCTTTCACAACAATTTCTCTCGGGAGTTTATCTTCTGGCATCGTCGTGCGTTTAAAAATCACCATCGGTGAATCTTTTCTCCCGATGCCGTGCAGCTCAGACTACAGGTGAATGAGTTTTTTCATGCCTGGTTGTTTTCAGCGTGACAAATGATTCGCATTTCCTGTTGACAGTCCGAGTAAAAGGCAGGTCAAACGTCAGAGGAACATCATCCATATTTATGATGTGCTGCGGCCCGATTCAGTGGGAGCGCATCTGATTTAATATAAAGAGTTTCATTGGTTCACCTGAACCCGTTCGGCAATTTCATTGGTCTAATGTTATGGGGTTCAGTTTTTTGGCTTGAAGTTTGTGAAACCGGGAAAAACCCAGGAAAATTCCATAAATTAGCCGCTTCGTTGTTTAAGCCGCGGTTTTCAAAGCGTGGGGAAAAAAGTAGCGGCTTATAGTCCGGAAAATACAGCAAATCCTTCCTTAGCATAAATAACAGCTTTGACACACACACCTGGCATCCAGACAGTTAGTTGCTGTAGATTTTCAAATAAAATTATTTTGCGATCCAGTTAACCCAGAGCAGTTCAAAAGGATTTGGGTCTAGTGACGGCACGCCATTCTATTACAGATAAAATTCAGCCACCTGTTTATTCTCTTAATAATATGTAAAGTCTAGAAATGTGCTTCGAGTCATTGTCTTCTTGCATGGTGATGTTGAATACAATCAGCAGTAATCCAGAGTAAACTGGATGTTGTTGAAATATGAAAGGGTTGCCAGATTGTTTTAGAATTCCTTTCAGAATTTGACTTAAACGTAAGGAGTAGCATATTCTCCAAATATAAGACAAAACTTTGAAAGTGGAACGTGACAGTTACATGTTTCACCCGAAACCTTCTGCTCTTGCTTTAAGTGACAGTTTGATGAAAATCAATACCATTATCAATTACCGAATTTGCTCCAGATAATCAAAATAATCACGCCTGTGTCTCAGAAAGAAAAAAAAAAGAAAAACTCTGCTTTTCCAAACGTTTGACAGGCACTGTAGACAAACACCACACAATCAACGTAAATAAAAGGCTATGGTTTGAAAGAAATGTTAATTATTTTAGAATAAATAATGCTGAATTATTTGTTCAATTTCTATCTTTTTATTCATGCTAGTTAGTTGTGATTATTTTAGCTTGTTAAAGTAAACACAAACCAATACTTAACTCACAGCACAACTTTCAGGATTTCAGATTTGAGAGTACATTACAATCAGATGAATACTGCAGAAATTAAAGTACTTTTAACATGAGGTCATACATTAAGGGATTTAAGTAGGCAAAAACTAGTTACTATAAATGATAGCAACTATAACATATGAGCCTGGCTCTCCTTGACATTACTAAGACTTGAAACAAAGAGGGTCAACCAAAGTAAACTGGGACACATCACAAGATATGCACTTGCAAATTGACTTGCTATGCTTCTTAATTTGAAGGCAGAGTGTGCACACTGTCTTCTCCCAGCTGAGATTAATTAATGAAATTCCTTTTTATTTGTATAGCGCTTTTAACAAAGGACATTGTCTCAAATCAGCTTTACACAGATAGCGATAAAAAAAAAAAAAAAAAAAAGGATTGTTCTTTAGAAGTGTAAGTTTGTTCTTATTATCTCTATTGGCAAAGGCTGAGCGGTCTACAATCATCACTGGATAGAATGAGCTCTACTCGCCAGCTAAGACCCGGACAGCTGCATCCTCAACTGGTCACTGCACTGCTCAGAAACCACTCTGGAAATTATTATTTGTAAAATCAGTTTGCCATACCATCCTGAAATGCAGGTTAAAGCTCTAACATGCAAAGAAGAAGCCATATGTGAACATAATCCTGAAAGATAAACAACAACTCTGGGCCATAGCTGATTTAAAAATTGATAGGAAACTGTTCTGTGATGAACTGTACTGTTCATGATTTTGGGAAATCTTGGGTACCATGTCATCCAAGAGGAGAGGAGAGAAGAGAGACCATCCTACTTGTGAATACAGGTTTTGAAGCAACATCTGCTTCCATACTGACGAGGTCTTTTAAGGAGACAATGCGAAACCGCATACAGCATCTATTACAACAGTATAGCTTCATAGTAGAGCAGCCCAGATGCTGAACTGGCCCACCTGTAGTCCAGACTTTTCACCATTTAAAAACTGGCACAGCATTAAACAATAATAAAACAAAGAACCCAGGACTGTTGTACACTATGCTTTATAATAAAAATAAATCACAAATGCTAAAGCCAAAGCTTAGTGCTGTCTGTTTTAGCTCTGTACTAATGCAATTGTAAATAGTTATAAATTGTTTGCCCAGCAGGGGCCACAAAGCCTTCACGTTTCCCATCACTATGCTAAACAGTGAAGACAATACATCACAAAGTCAACAGTGTCCTGACCAACCTGTAATAGGCTTGTGGCAATAAAATATTTCATTATTTTTTTCTAATTGCATTATATTAATTTTACAAATAAGTTAATTCCTAGTTTACTCTTAGAGTGGAAAGCCAGAGTACTGCAAGAAAGGGTTAATGAAAATGTGTGTTTAAGTTACTACAATACAAAATGGCAATTTTTTCATACCATCCCATAATTAAGTAAAGCAGGCATATTTTCTATGTGATGTATGTGAAAAATGAATATGATCACATTAAACATCACTGTGCTGAATGGCATTACTTACGTGGAAGTGATGGTTCGGAAGCGCTCCTGGCCTGCTGTGTCCCAGATCTGTAACTTCACCTTCTCGCCATTGAGCTCTACTGTACGGATCTTGAAGTCAACCCCTATAGTGGTAATATAACTACCTGCACAACACAACAGTCAATTATATTTTCCACTAGTGTACAGTTTTCTTTAAAACATTTATTTTTTAATCAATTATCATGTTCAAATCAGACCAAATCAGATTACTGGTCAATCTGAAATAAAAAGACAAATATATCCACCTCATACATAAAGTATACAGGTACCTGAAAATGTGTTGTCTGCAAAGCGCAGTAGAAGACTGCTCTTCCCCACACCTGTAGCAAAAAAGATGATTAGTTAACTAACTAAGTAGAACAAACAAACATAAGACTTTCTCTGTCTGTACTGTCATTCTGAAAAATCAAGCAAGTTTCCTAATTAGTTTTAGTTTTTAAGTGTTTGGTTATTTTAATTACACAGATTTATCTCTGTAAAACTAATAAATTACTACTAAGTAAGAAACCAGTCCTTAAGAACTAGTGTTAAAATCACTATCAAAACTCATCAATAGGTTACTTAACTCTTTTTATTAATTCATTTTAATAAATTTGAGCAAATCAGGAAACATTAAACAAAAGATTACAGTGAAACTGAAAACATTACAACCAAATTCAGCAGGATTTCCAGTCTTAAGATGGTTTCATTAGTAATCTTTAGGGGGGGAATTATAATAAAATAAAAAAATAGGCCTTCTAGAACAGCAAACATAATTCAGCAAATGTTTAGGAACACAGTTTATTAACTCAGCTGTTCGAAACTAACCAATCTAATATAATCTAAAACTAATCTGTCGATGTAGGCTGCATCAAATCTGTCTGTCTTTTCATGCAATCCCAAACAGACTCAATGATGTTGAGATCAGTACTCCTTGTTCTCCTCTACACTGAAGAGAGCTCTTAATGGCATTGGTTGTGTGTTTGGGGTCATTGTCCTGCTGCAGAAGAAATTTGGGGCCAATCAAACACCTCCATGATGGTACTGCATGATGGATAAGTGTCTGCCTGTATTTCTAAGGATTGAGGACACCATTAATCCTGACTAAATCCCCCACTCCATTTGAAGAAATGCAGCACCAAACTTGCAGGAGGTCCCCATGCTTCACTGCTTGCAAACACTTATTACTGTGTGTCTCTCTCTCCAGCTTTTCAGCAAACAACTCGCCTCATGCCACAGCCAAATAGTTCAGATTTTGATCAGTCCAGAGCACCTGCTGCCATTTTTCTGCCCCCAGTGTAACCTGGGTCCCACAAGTTTTTCCTGATGGCACTGCTGGATATCTTCCCCTGTTAAAAGGAAGAAAGCATGGTGTGTTTCATCCACACGAGTTTCCTTGGCCAACCACTGCAACTACCATCCTTGACCTCTGCCTATTTCTTTGTGCTTGCTTCTAAAAAAAAAAATAGCTTGAAGATCACATCTTGAAACCCCAGTTTGAAACTGTGTTGCCTGGGAGAGACCTTGCTGATGCAGTAGAACGACCTTATATCTTGTTGATGTGCACAGTCTTGCCATGGTATAGTATGAATCTAAACAGTCTATTGATCCCATAGGGAAATTATTTAGTTAATTGTTAAGTTAATGACTTGTGACATGAACCTCAACCTAACCTTAGTAGCAGAGTTAGGGTGTCCCTCAAACAGGTTTATGCTACACAGCAGTTTTTTTGTTTCTACATATGAAATTGATTTTTACCTGCTTTGTATAAATGCTTAAAATCATACACCTGCCTCTGATCCAACACAATTTATGACTTTATGAAAGTGTACAAAAGTAAGATTTTTAATAAAAAAGGTGGTCACACCAAATACTGATTATTATTATTATTAAAACACCCAATATGGGACATGATACAGAAAATCGCTAAATTAAACATTTATTGAACAACGCAAACCTTCCCAATCAGTGCACTCGTTAGCAGGTTTTGGTCCTCGTGCCTACCTGCAGCCTAAACTACAGCTGACTGAAGACTCGCCAACAATACAGTTTCAAAAACTTGCTCTCAGTCTCCAAAAGCATCATCATATTGTACCAATTAAATAAATGAGGCTAGATTAAGAATGAATGAAAAGAACTTAAAGAACAGACCAAGCTGACAGTCGATCTTCTGGGAATGTCAAGCGGTTTTTGAGTGTCAGTCGGCGTTAGTTTTTTCTTCCGCACCGTTTTGTTTGGACGGCATACACTGTTTTTCGACAATTCTGCATGTTGAGCAGCGGCGGCGATCGCCAGCGAGAACTCCAATTAGCTATTTAGTTTAGCGAATTAGCATACGAGAAACAAAACTGAACCGCGTGTTGTCATTGTTGCCCTTTCTTTGCAACCTATCATACATGATTAAGAAAACTACATGAATCGGTGTGGTTTAGCGGGTCAGATGCACCTGCCTAATAATCGGCCTAATTTGCAGCACAATCGGATGATGCAGAATAATGAAAAAATGCTAAAAATTCGACTCGATTAATTGGTTGACCTCTATTACTAGCCCATGTATTGCTATGATGGACACTGTTCATTAGCTCGAAAACAGTCATAAAATTTAAGACAATTACTGGAGACCTGCTGGTTTTCCAATAAATAAACACCTGAACTCTATGCATGTAGACTGAAGTTTTTCAAAGCTTCTGTAGTAAGTCAATGAAGCAGCATATTTATTTGAAAAGTAATGATATAATGGCATTGAAAAACCACCAATTACTATTTACACAAAGTTTCTTCTGAGACCAGGCCTCCATCTCTTATTTAACGAAGAACCATAACATCAGGCCACTTCTATTAAACTGGATCTCATCTAAGACTTAAATAATAGCATGCATCTGATTGGGAACACTGAGGTCTGTGTATGAGCACAAAAGCGTGTGCAGAGAGGAACTGCTCACTACTATGGACCCAGTCTCTGGATGGATCTGGACCAGTGCCAGCAAAATATGAACAACAGACTGACACAGCCCTAATGTGGCCCGATGTATAAGCCTGATAAATGCACACAAATTGAATGTGCAACAATATAAAGCATTTTTGTGCACTGATGATACATCTGTCACAATTGAGCTTTCTTCAGACTTCAAAGTCATCGCATACCCAAGGAAATCTGCACAACTAGTAACCACAAAAAAACAACAGCTCGGTTGCTAGGGTTAACAGCCACAGAAAAGAAAACATTAGACATAACTCTTGCTCCACATTCTCAAAGAGGTTAGTTTGCATGTATTGCTTTATAGATATAACTTTCTATTAAGTTAGTTACACTATAACCAGCAATGATAAAAAACAACATACAAATACAATTATAATAAAAAAAATAAGTACATTCAGAACTAAGTAAACTTCAAGAGTATGCACTGCTTTATATTAAAACTGCCATATGCATTGAATTACTTTTCAAAACTGACCAGTCTTAAAACACTAAGCCTTCATGTGACCTCAATTTAATGACAGGAAGGTAGGAAAGTTTATGGATAAAATGTATGACAATAAGCAATAACAAAATCCTCAACAAAAAGCATAACATTGATGAGCATGCCCACAGCATGTTACATTAAATCAGCCATAATGTTAACACTTGATTCAAATCAATCATCATCTATAGCGCCTGTCAGGGAGTGGGTTATATTATGTGGTAAGCGAACAGTCAGCGCTCAATGTTAATATGTTAAAAGGAAAACAATTAGCAATTGCCCAGATCTAGAGGATTCTGATAAAGGACAAAATGTGATTGCTAGACGATTGAGTTAGAGTATCTCCATAACAGCGGGTGTTGTGGAGTGTGCCTGTTATGCTGTGGTTAGTACCTACCAATGTGGTCCAACAAAGGAAGAAAACAGCCAATGCAGCACAAACTGTTTAAATAAAAAATAAAAAAAAAAGGGTGCATACTGGCTATGATAAATAAAAAATTCAAATCACACACTACATGTTTGCTCTGTATGAGATTGTGTAGATGCAGGAAGGTCAGAGTTCCCATGCTGGATACTGGGCATGTAAGCTTCAAAACTGGACCATGAAGTAATGAAAGGTGGACTGATCGGCTAGATCATGTTGTTATCGATAACATGTGGACGGCTAGGTACCTGTGCACGGTTTAAGGATGCACTTTTGAAAGGCAAGTGATATTCTGATCAGTGGTGTTCTGCTGGGAAACACCTTGAGAAGCCTCATGCTCGACAGATCAGAGATGTTTTCTCAGCACAAGGGAAATCCACACCATATTAGGCAGGTATTGTGGTGGTGGTTTTTTTTACCAACACCATAAAAAAACTAAGTAGAACTAATAAAACGTGCAATTTTAGGAAGGTCTTTCTAAATGTTCTCTGTTGTAGATTTGAAAATCATGTAACTTATTAACAAAGTTTTTATTTTTAGTTCCATTTAAGACGCGAAACTACGTTTTTTTTTATGTATTGCTTCAATGCTCTGCCTGTGATTCTAGTATTCGGACTCCCAAAAAAAACACGCCGATGGTTTTGTTAATTTGCTATTAGAAATCAAATCATATAGGTAAGCGACTATATGAAAGTATACTTCTGAGAGAAAGCTTTAACTAACACATCCGGCCTGGTTAGCCGATTTGCCCAGTCCTGTAGGGGAAAACTCACTACTTGCATGAAGAAAATATTAAAGCAAACATTAATTATAGAGTATTATTAGTGATCGGATTCCCCGGTTTAATTGTGATCCCCGCGTTGCGTAAAATAACCATCAACCACTGAAATGCTCAGGTTAACGAGATCCCGCAGTCAGGCCTACTTCCCGTGGCACATCCCCGAAGTTGCTTACCGCTGTCGCCGATAATGAGCAGTTTGAAGAGGTAATCGTAGTCCCTTGCCATGCCGGTAGTGTCGGCTAAACCCGCCGCGCCTGCGCTGTCGCTTTACGCCTCCTGTCCTGGCTCATGAACCGAATTCACGCTAAATTATATCGACAGACGACCCGTCGGTGAAATAAAACCGACCACTCAAAACATTAAATACCAGGGCTTTTTTTGTTTCTCGGGGTTTCTCTCGACACGGAAGGCGGAAACTCAATCGTCTTACTTTTGGAAATGAATGCTACGCTAAGTGCATGAGCTCTAGCGCCACCCCTCGTCCTGTCGATTGTTTCCCAATTTGTGCCCGTGTGCTTTAAATAATTGACGTTGTGAAAAGTCGACGCGCAAAGCTCAACGCGCATGCGCAATAGTTTGCGCGTTGCACGTAATTTCGCACACACTCGCAAAAACATGGACACTCTCGCGATGTGCAGCGACGCGCGATTTCTGGTGTGAAGAAGTTTAAGCAGGACTAGAATCAGCGCGAGGAGCAACTTCAACCACACACAATCAGTACACAGTATACACACACAAGTAAATCTATTACTATAAAGATAGTTTAAAGATAAATTCTCAGAATACACACTCAGTGAATACATTGCAATACTGAAAATAGAGGATAAAATAAATACTGGTTCATCTAATAAAAGAAATCCACTTTTCATCCACATTTTTGTCATTTGGTATTTGACAGCTATATAAAGCTAATAATATTCTCTAATAAATTATAATGAATTGATAGACAATATTGTATTTGGGCATATCACGTGAGGAAGTGTCATCAATTTCTTCATTGGATTCAGACAGACTTGAGATCTTCCTCAGCAAATACTGTTTCTACGTTTCCTAATCACTTTACATTTTACATTTTAATAGCAAGTATAATAATACAAAAACTACTAAACAATTTTTTCTTCTATAAGATTATAAGAAATCGACTTTGGTATTGGTAATTAATTTGCTTATTTTAATGAAGGATCATTTTTGCTGATGACAAACACACAAAAAAAAAAAAAACTAAAAAGGTCCTTAGTTTATATTCTGATCTTGTTGTTATGATTGCATATAAAAAGGGCAAATATATATAGATAAGTATATTAATATCACAAAAAATAATCTTTAATGTGTGAAATTATTTCATTTTAATAAAAAAAGAAATGTATGGTCATAAAAAATATAATATATAATAATAATAATAATAATAATAATAATAATAATAATAATAATAATGGATTTAAACTGTTCTTTCGTGGTGTGGATGGAAAGAGAAATGGTGTAGTGGTGATCCTGAAGGAAGAGTACAGTAAGAGTATAGTGGAGGTGAAGAGAGTTTCTGACAGGGTGATGAACGTGAAACTGGAAGTTGAAGGGTTGATGATAAATGTCATCAGTGTCTATGCTCCACAAGTTGGCTGTGAGATGGAGGAGAAGGAAAAATTCTGGAGTGAGTTAGATGAAGTGGTGAAAAGTGTACCTAAGAAAGAAATATTAGTGATTGGGGCGGATTTCAATGGCCATGTTGATGATTTTACTAAAAGGATGGAAATGACAGTGGTAAATACTTAATTTAAGAAGAAGGAGGATCATAGGGTGACGTATAAGAGTGAAGGAAGGTGCACACAGGTGGAATATATTTTATGCAGGAGATGCAACCTGAAAGAGATTGGGGACTGTAAGGTGTTGGCAGGGGACAGTAAAACTAGACAGCATTAGATGGTGGTCTGTAGGATGGCTTTGGAGGTAAAGAAGAAAAAAGGAGAGGAGCAAGAATTGAAAGAAGAATTAAATGGTGGAAACTGAAGGAGGAAGACTGTAGTGTGAAGTTCAGGGAGGAGGTCAGACAGGGGCTCAGTGGTGATGAAGAGGTGCTGGATGATTGGGCAACTACTGCAGAAGTGATAAGGGAGACAGCTAGAAAGGTACTTGGTGTGACATCTGGAAATAGAAAGAAAGACAAAGAGACATGGTGGTGGAATGAGGAAGTTCAGAAAAGCATAGGATTGGTGTGAAGTGAGAACAGCGATTAAGAGGATTGGCCCAGATGACATACTGGTAGAAGCATGGAGATGTTTAGGAGAGATGGCAGTAAAGTTTTTAACAAGATTCTGGAAGGTGAGAGGATGCCTGAGGAATGGAGAAGAAGTGTGCTGGTACCAATTTATAAGAACAAGGGAGATGTGCAGGCCTTCAGTAACTACAGGGGAATAAAGTTGACAATATGTCACCAGTCACACCATGAAGTTATGGGAAATAGTAATGAAAGCCAGGCTGAGGGAAGAGGTGGCCATCTGTGAGCAACTGTATAGTTTCATGCTGAGGAAGAGCACTACAGATGCAATGTTTTCTTTGAGAATGTTGATAAAAGAAGTATAGAGAAGGTCAGAAGGAGCTGAAATGTGTGTTTGTGGATTTAGAGAAAGCGTACGCCCGGATGCCGGGAGAGGAGTAGCGGTATTGTATGAGGAAGTCTGGTTTGGCAGAGAAGTATGTGAGGATGGTGCAGGACAGGTATAAGGACAGTGTGACAGCAGTAAAGTGTGCAGTAGAAACGACAGACTCCTTCAAGGTGGAGATTTGACTGCATCAAGGATCGGCTCTAAACCCTTTCCTGTTTACAGTGGTGATACAGTGGGGTCAACAATGCAAAGTAATGGAGAGTGTGATAGAGAAGTTAAGAAAAGAGTGCAGGCAGGGTGGAGTGGGTGGAGAAGAGTCACAAGAGTGATTTGTGATAGAAGGATATCTGCAAGAGTGAAATGGAAAGTTTATAGGACTGTGGTGAGACCTGCGATGTTGTATGGTTTAGAGACAGTGGCACTGACTAAAAGAAAGGAGTTGGAGCTGGAGGTGAAGCTGAAGATGTAGAGATTTTCATTGGAAGTGACGAGGATGGAGAGGATTAGAAATGAGTTTATTAGATTAGTTTATTATTTATTATTATTGTCGTCCCCTCACATTCACACGTTCACTCAGGTTTGTTGACGGTGGTGTGATGGGTCATCTCTTATCCCAGAGATCCCTCATGTCTGTATTACCTTCTGGTTCTCCCTTTTAGTTATGCTGCCATAGCGAGTCTTGCCGAAATCCAAACTGCACAGTGACATTGACTTTCATACTTAATATGAAACACTTAATAATCCATATCCTTCTCTTCCTGTCACCCTCTACTCTCCGTTCCGGAGTAAGAACGGGCGCTTTGAGGATGGATTGGATTGTCAACAGTCTCCTACACTGACTCAGGAATACAGTTCGCTCCTGATCACCATCACTGCACCCCGCAACATTGTATATCTGCTACAAATGGACGTTCGGTGCAACCCAGATAAGGATGGGTTCCCTCTTGAGTCTGGTTCCTCTCAAGGTTTCTTCCTTATGACATCTCGGGGAGTTTTTCCTTGCCACAGTCGCCACCGGCTTGCTCATCAGGGACAAACTTACTTATAAAGAACATATTCACTTTTAATCACCACATTATCTGTGTAAAGCTGCTTTGAGACAATGTTCATTGTTAAAAGCGCTATACAAATAAAAATGAATTGAATTAAATTGAATTGAATTAGAGAGACCGCGCATTTAGGACGTTTTGGAGACAAGGTGAGGGAGGCGAGATTGAGATGGTTTGGACATGGGGTATCTCGGGAGGAGAATGCTGAGGATGGAGCCGCCAGAAAGAAATAAAAGAGGAAGACCAAGGAGGAGGTTTATGGATGTGGTGAGCGAAGATATGCAGTTAGTTGGCTTGAAAGAGGCAGATGTAGAGGATATGGGGTATGGAGACGAATGATTCGCTTTGGCGACCCCTAATGGGAGAAGCCGAAAGAAGAAGATTATTTTATATTATATTATATTATATTATATTATATTATATTATATTATATTATATTATATTATATTATATTATATTATATTATATTATATTAATTATATTATATTTAATAACAACAATTATTATTACAAACCTATTACATGCCACTTTTAAATATTTACAAATTTACAAGTAAAAAGTGTTTTTGTTGTTAGTTTTTCACTAACCCTTTATGAAATTTACATCAGTTTGCCATTAGGTGGCACCAGTGAGAGTCAGTAAAATGTTTGCAGTACACTAGTACATTTTTACTTATAAATCACTGTCTGATTAATTAAATTACAGTAGATACTAGGTGTTGTCACGATACCAAAATTGTGACTTCGATATGATACCTAAATGAAATATCACGATACCAATACCAAAACGATACTATGGTTAAAAAAAACAAACAGGAAAAGTCTAAATAATAGAGATTTGTGTTAAATTTTTATTAATAAACACCTAGTGTTTGCTGAAATAACATAGACCTGTATTGTAATATTAATAAAACATTTATGATCAAATATAATTTGTCAGCTGTCAAGCTACATTTTGACAATATAAAAATGTTGCAGCTGCTGAGCTTTATAGCTTTGATTAAATATTAATTGGTTCACAATAGAAATTTGTTTTGTTAACAGAACATTGACATGAAAACAAGAGGATGTTCCTATTTTTTTTATCTCTTATTCCATTTTATTCTTAATTAAAACGTCTTTTTAATTATTGCAACTATATTTTAAACCACATACCAAGTATTAAGCAGATTTAGACTCAATACACCATTTTGCGGTTTAACACAAAATAAATCACACTCATTTAAATTATATTTTAAGGGATAAGCAAAATCCTGGTATAATAATTGCTAAACTGACGCTCTTAAAATTATTTGAACACGTTGAGATGTCTATCACCAAGATGCTTTGCCAAGGTGGACATGTTGGCTCCCTAAGCTTGCATTGTTTTGTGACATTTCTTACAGAGGGGTTTTGTGATATCCGGTGCCCTCACTGTCAGCAATGCAAGCAAAATAAAGCCATATTTCACTTTGTGCGTCTTTACGTTGCTGATCAGTTCCTCACCACTGCAGTTCAGACACAGAAAAAGAGCTCGGGAGATTACAGCACTCGATTTATTAAACATCAGAAGGTGAAACTCATCCACATTATCCACAGTGGTGTGAGGCACACCGGTATAGTGAGGAATAAATACTGGACAGGTTGGGTGCAATAAACGTCAGGATTAAAAAAAAAAAATTCATTAATCTTCATTTATGATTTTCTGTATTAAAAATATCAAAATAACAACAATTTCATACACTCAAACCACCCACAAACAATTATGCATGCATCTTTTATTTAAATTTGCAATTAGTAGGACCCCATAAGTATGAAACCTTAGAATTGTCTTAGTTAGGAAATAGAAAGGAAATTAATAAAACTAATAAAAAAAAAAAAATAAAACATTATGTCTTCATATGGGGGCATTAGGTTTATTTTACTGCATAACACAATAAAGTTACCAGTGTTTTACAAAGTAGGAACCTGTTTATTTTGAAGCCTGAACATTGGTGTGCAAAAACACTGCAAACGATGCAACACTACTAAAAGCCCTGTGATTACACTCTCAATTAAGTATGCTCCTTTTGCCAGTAAGAACATTTGTAAGATCTGTTTGTCACATCATATCTCTAGTATGATACTCTGCAAAACAGTTGCGTCCAGTTTGCAAACCTAGGAACACATAGAAACACACTGCACAAGAGATTTCCCAGAGCAGCCTTTTCTGAAATGCATTGGGCTGTTCAGGTTGACCATCTCTGAAAGATGTTTATCACAAGTTGTACGGACTGAGAATTGTCGAATTGTCCTTTTCTTGGTTTGGACACTCATTCGGTAATTCATCATCCTGTCTACCAAAGTCGACCCCACTCATCTTGGAATTCTCTTCATCTTGGTACTCACGCACAATACTTACTCGTCACATATTGACAGTCACATATTATTTGTCTGCCATAGACCATCACTTACAGGTGTCTTCTGGTTGTTCAGCCTGAACAGTGAAAAGCATCAAAATTGGTTTGTTGTCATACCACTTTAGTACACATACCCTCCCATCTCCCCTGGTAACAGATGCTGAGGTACCTCTTCCTTGCTTACCTTCTCCAAAAGGCTACAGCAGATGGTCAGGACTTCTGAGAGGATTATAGGTGCCCCACTGCCCAATCTTCAAGATCTGTACTCATCCAGAGTGGAGAACAGAGCTAAGAAAATCACTTTGGACCCCACATACCCAGCCAACTCTCTCTTCGAACTGTTGCCTTTTGGTCGGCGCTACAGAGCTCCGTCCACCAGAACAGCCAGGCACAAAAACAGACATGAACAATTGAAATATTCATAACTACACACTTTCCATCATAATTGACACATTTGTACATAGAATCCAATGGTCCATTTGTAAACTGCACACTTGTAAATAACATCTAAACATTCATTTAAACATATTACAATATTTAATTGTCTGGTTTACTATTCTGTTACATTATGTCTGTACTTCTCCTGCACTTGAAGCTCCTGATGCCAAGTCAAATTCCTTGTGTGTGTAAGCATACTTAGTAATAAAGCTATTTTTGAATCTGATTCTGATTCTGATTGCTGTTTCATAGTTTTGTCACTTGGTAGCTTCCGCAGTGCTCTAGTGATCCAGCTCTTAATAACTGTACCAGTGAGGTACACCCGCTTCTACAGCATTTGATCCACAACCTTTATGGATGTGAAGAACTGATCACAGTATATTTTGAAACCAGCACAATTTCATTTGCTAAAGCAAGCACAAAGTTTTTCATGCCAAGTGGATTGAAATTTAGTGGCACATAAATGGGATCCTGTAAATGGGATCATCTGCCTGTCAATTGACACACATTCTGGTTGAGCCTGAAGCAAGCAGCCTTTGAGAATGCAATCCAAAAAAGGCCTCCTCTTCCACAATTTGTCAGTTTTTCTCATGTCTTCTGAAATTTCACTGTCAGTTTTTTTTTTACGCACAGGTACTCTGTGACTATTATTTTTACATGATGCACCTAAATGGACTTGTAGTTGTGGAGTTGTGGAGTTGTGGACTGCTCTGCTGAGTCGATTCTGTTGAATCAGAGATAATATGATCAGCATGTAGCTGGTTCACACCAGGTTCAGCAGAATCACAATCAGACAAATCCTCCACCTCAATTCTCTCTTATTATTGATTTCAATCTTTCTGGAACTGACAATAAAATATGCCCTTGAAATGCAGCACAGAAGAAAAAAAATACAAATAAATAAAATTTTATGTGTACCACATGCAAGAACTTTTAGTCTAAATGTAAACTGTTGGTTTCTTCCAAAATCTTTGCAAGTTATGTGCCCTTACTTTTACATGTTCACTTTGCAATCATCAAAAAATCCCCCGTCCTCAAACAAGTTCTTCCTATGTCAAATCAAACTATAAATGTTATTAAGCATAAATAAATTAAACATACATCAATTTTGATGAGGTTTTGTACCTGTTCTACTTTTATTTTCGGACGCACTGCAGAGCGTCCAAGTTATGCAGAATAAAGTACTATGAACATGGAACTCAAAATGTATTGTCTCCATATGGGAACGCAGGGTCCCAGAAGGTTAATACAAGTAAATTCAAACATCAGTCAGGGTACCTAACACAATACACTTTTATGTTCTCTATTTTAAAACTTGATGCTATTTGATGTTATTGATTTAGATTTGATGTCAATAATTTATAAATCTTTAAACTTGAAGTATTTAATTCTCAAATTTTGGTGTGATGGAGGACAGGTAAAGTGGGGAAATGCAGAAAAGGTTTGAGAACCATCGTATTAGCCACATCGGATTAAACAGTGCATCTCATCTCTCTCTCTCTCTCTACACTCTCACAGACTGTTTTTTCCCCCTAATTCATCATATCATAGTTCTGGCGCTATTCTCTTAGTAGTTCTAGTACATCGTTTATCGACTTAAATTTCACTCTCTACAATTTAATGGAGTTCAGTTAGCAATGTGATTTATTATTAGCACATACATACAGACTTACCCGGCCATGCAAGTGCACTAATAACCTTCCGGTTATCATAGCAACGACCCAACAGTGTGTGAGCTCCAACCCTCATCAAACACAAGATAAACATTGTTCACATCGTAGGACAAAGTGTTTCAGGTAAACGTTTAATGTTCTGAGAGAACGGTTATCGCCTTAATGTCGATTCAAGGAGCCTGGTAATTCCACATTATCATCTATTTCTAGCTTTTGTAAATGTCTTAAAACATAAAAAAGTATGTTAGTTATTTTGCTGTGACAGCTTCTTGCATTAAAAATGGCGGCATCAGAAAAGCTTTAGGATTAGACATGCGCAGTATCATCACAGCACATTTGTTATTGTTTCCTTCTTATTATCTATAAGATGATCTTTGTCTCATTGTCAAACTCTAATTGGGTTTTCCTGTCCTAATTTGGGCTAACCAGTTGATTACATCTTGTAAAATCCCTCTGAATTTACTCCAATAAAGACTCTTTTTATTCGTTTATTTTGACATTATTGTGCCTATCTCCTGGAGGATGTTCAGTACATGGCCAACTGTTGTGAAGTGAAGTTTGTCATTCACCATTGTTTTGGTGGTCTTCTTGGACTATTCACTCACCAGTGAATAATTTCATTTTTCTAAATAATCAAACAATATATTTTATACAATACCTTTAGCATACACAAACCCAGAAGAGATGCACAAAATGTGTGGATAGTGTATAATGTAAATGTGTGGAAATGTGTGGATAGTCAAGTCAAGTCAAGTCAAGTTTAATTCTATAGCGCTTTTTACAACAGACATTGTCTCAAAGCAGCTTTACAGAAATCAACAGTTACGTTGAATGGTGTGCATTTATCCCTGATGAGCAGCCATGGTGACTGTGGCAAGGAAAAACGTCCTTAGATGTCATGAGGAAGAAACCTTGAGAGGAACCAGACTCAAAAGGGGAACCCATCATCATTTGGGTGACATCAAGAGTGTGATTATAAATTGTTAAACAATACAGAACACTAGAGAGTGAGAACTAACATGAGCACTGGAATGTAAGATTAAAAGTAATATTCTTTCTACAGTCTTCTACAGTCATTTGAGGTCCCCTGGTGGTCTAGAGGCCAAACATGTGCCAAATCAAACGTGCGGAGGATCCGCTGTGGCGACCCCTAACGGGAGAAGCCGAAAGAAAGTTTTAGTCTTATACAGTAATTTGTGGTTATAAAACTAGGAGCTACTGAGCTCACCATTTATAATATGTGACGTATGTTATGTGTAGGCTTCGCTAAAAAGATACGTGTACATGTGCATTGTGCAAAGTGCATAGTGCAAAGGTTCTGGCACATAACCTCAGCTGATAATTAACACTGTCTGTTGGTCCTTGCAGTTGACAGTGGAACTATTGCTGTACCTGGCTATGAGGCAGTAACTGCAAATGCTGTAAATGGTGCAATGATAGAAGTTGATGATAGAATGTGTGAGGCCATCCCAAACTTCGGAAGAAAAGTATACTTACCACTGTGTGAGGGTAAAAAGGATAATTTTGCTGAATTCGTTATTTCATACGCTCCCCGGAACCGCACCTTAATTTCCTTCAATTCACCTGTAGGTGGCGGTGCTTACCAAATTGCGACTGAACGATTAAAACGATTTGCACATGCATTCATTGTGTTACTCCAGTTAAATTTTTTTCTTTAAAGTCAAAATGTAACCTATGTTCCTGCTAAGTTTTTGTTATATTTTAAGACGTTTTGTTTGCACTGAAAATATAAAAACATTTTAATATATTTTCATTGTATTACTTTTTTTTTCCCCCAAAACCAAAATCTAACCTGTGTTCCATGTAGGTTTGTTGTTACAATACAAAGGTATTTATATGAATATATTTTTATTATGGTTTTTTTTTTTGGTTTTTTTTTTATTGTTTTTAATTCACTGATCTTTTGAGGCTGGTTATTTGTCACTTATGGTATCAATTTAGTATTTACACAGAGGTATTACATTCTGTTAAATTATGGTATCGAGCCATCCCTACATGCTGTTCTACTAGATTTATTTTTAAGTACAATTTATAAATGATGTGCAGGATATATAGCATGGCAGAATTAGGCAAAAAAAAGCATGGCATTAGTAAATGCTCTAAAAATGACTTTTGTTTGTTGTCACCCTTTGCTTATTTTGATGTTAAGCTGCTTGCTGTAGATACAATGCTTTTGCTTGGTTATTTAACCTTTTTCCCAGTTTGTACCCTCTCTCAAGGTTGCTTTAGAGACTGTAGAGGCCGTACTATCTGCCCAGAGAGTTCTCGCATGTTATCACGATAGCTGCATATATTCCCCCTCTGCTGATGGTGAATCGGCATGCAATGTCCTGCATTTTGTTGTTAACAGACTGCTAACACAGAGTCCAAATGCCCTTCTCATTATCTCTGGAGAGTTTTAATCCTGCCGCTCCATTCTCCACTCTGCCCACATTCACCCAGTATGTTTCATGCCACACCAGAGACAATAAAACACTGTACCTATTTTATGCCAACTCCAAGAAGGCTTATACTTCAGCACCCTTCCCCCCTTGGCAAGATTGGATCACAAGCTGGTTCATCTCCTACCTGTATACAACCCCCTTGTATGCAGACAACTACCGTGACGACATGGTCTGATGCGACCAGTGAGGCTCTGAAAGACTGTTTTGACAGAACTATGTGAGAGGAATTGTGCAATCCACATGGGGAGTATAATAACCAATTAACATACTGTATTACAGACTCTATCAACTTCGACTATCAACTATCAACAACGACTGTACAGTGTTTTCCCAATAACAAACCATGAATAAATCAGTTAACAAGGGAGAGCTGAAAACTGTCCAGAAAGAACTAAGAAAGAAGATCAGAGAAGGAAAAGCCTGCTAGAAGAGGAAGATGGAGGATCAGCTGCAGCAGAACAACGTCAGCGGTGTGTGGAAGGGGCTTAAAACCATCACTAGTCATAAGGAGCCCAGCTCTCAGGCTGACCAGAAGTGGGTGATTGATCTGAATCTATTCTTTTAACAAATATTAACATATTTAATCAGCTAACCACCCCTGCCCCCTTCCAGTCCCTGCTGCAACCCCCTTCTCTGCTCCCACAGTAAGCTGCTCCAGTCCCACCTCTTTATGCAGCGCCCACTTTATGCATTTTCATATACATTTGGAGTAAGCTTTGTACTTCAGGGCATGCTATGATTAGTTAATGATCTACAATTATCTGATACTGATGTGTTCTGTCTGGTGATACCAGGCTGTGTTCCAGTTACCCACAGCTAACATCCATTTTATTCGCATGAGATTCCAGGCTCTGCGATTCCTCTGTGCCCAGATGTCTGATCCTGCCAAGTAAGTTTTCCTGTGCCCAAGATTGAGTGGATCATTGAGTGGATCAGTCAGATTTTTCAAAACAGAAAGTTAAAAGCCTTTTTTCAATGCTATGATTGTTTCTGATAAATGAAGTTTATACATTCATACCAGTGGTGCTTACACTTCAAAATGTCAAAATGTATATATACTGAGAATACTTTATATATACAATATATGTTGTACCTTGCATAACTGCATTTAGCCTTATGGCCCAATACAATTCAATAGATTTATGTTCACTCCCTTAATCTGATGACTTGCACTGAATAGAGTCAGACAGGGTTGCGTAGCCCAAACAGTAGCTGCTGGTAACCAGCCTCAAGCAGACTTCCAAATGATCATCAGTCAAAGTGGAACGGTATTTGGACTAAATATTCTTCATTTTAGAAAAGGCAGACTCACATAATAAGTGTAGTTCTGCAGTAGCGCGTGCCTGTTTGACCGCACATGCGTGGTGACCCATGTGTGTTAGGAGAGAATTAATCTCAGACTGACTGGCTGCCAGTCAGAGGTGGCAAAAGTACACACATCCTTCACTTAAGTAGAAGTACAGATATTCATGTTTTAAAATACTCTGGTAAAAGTTAAAGTACTGACTACACTTTTTACTCAAGTTAAAGTAAAGAAATTTGGGCTCTAACATGTACTGTACTTAAGTAAGAGCCATTATTACTATCTGATTTAGCGTCACACTGGTAACTGGACATCACGTCATCTTAATATTAGGGCTGTCAATCGATTAAAATAATCGCCCATTTCTATCTGTTCTAAATGTACCATATATTTATACTTAATGTTTTTAATACTCTAAGCAACATGGACATAGAGAAATATGTTTTTAAGTCAAGTCAAGTCAAGTTTATTTGTATAGCGCTTTTCACAACAGACATTGTCTCAAAGCAGCTTTACACAAATCAACAGTGATGGTGAATGGTGTGAATTTGTCCCTGATGAGCAAGCCGTGGCGACTGTGGCAAGGAAAAACTCCCTTAGATGTTATGAGGAAGAAACCTTGAGAGGAACCAGACTCAAAAGGGAAACCCATCCTCATTTTGGGTGACATCAAGAGTTTGATCATAAATCTTTCAACAATACAGAACACTGGAGAGTGAGAACTAACATGATTACTGGAGTATAAGATTATAAGTGATGTTCTTTCTGCAGTCTTATACAGTCTATATGGATAGTAGCTCCGAGTTTTATGAGCTCAGCATTTGTGATCACCACAGATCCAGCATCAGCTTCTCCATGCCAGAGCCTTTAACACTCCAGGAGGTCCAATGCCAAACTCCACACATGTAGCGGGATCCAAATGGCACTGGTACGTCTCTAGATGGTTCGGGATGTTTGTGAGTTCGGCATCTACTTCTTCAAAGGTCCGTAATCATCACGAGGTGGGAGGTGACTGGAGCTGGCCAAACCTCAGGGTGTCTCGGGATGGGGAGAGAAAGAGAAGCAGTGGAGAGGAATTAGCGTAGCTGCTGTTCATGATATTAACAGCACAAGTTGATAATGTGCATGTGATCAGATGTTCTGGAGCACAAGGTTATGATGTGATGTGTGTTATGTGTAGGCTTTGCTAAAAAGATATGTTTTTAATCTACACTTAAACTGGGTGAGTGTGTCTGAGCCCCGAACACCGTCAGGAAGACTATTCCAGAGTTTAGGAGCTAAATGTGAAAAAGCTCTACCACCTTTAGTGGACTTTGCTATTCTAGGAACTACTAGAAGCCCAGAGTTTTGAGATCTCAGGGAGCGTGGCGGATTGTAGCGAGTTAAAAGACTGGATAGATACATGGGAGCCAAACCATTTAGTGCTTTATAAGTGAGAAGTAATAGTTTGTAGTCTATTCGAAACTTAACAGGAAGCCAATGTAGGGACGATAAGATCGGGGTTATGTGATCATATTTTCTTGACCTTGTAAGAACTCTGGCTGCTGCATTCTGGACTAACTGAAGCTTGTTTATTAATGATGCAGGACATCCACCTAGTAACGCATTACAGTAGTCTATTCTGGAGGTCATGAACGCATGGACGAGCTTCTCTGCATCGGATATGGACAACATATTTCTTAGCTTAGAAATATTTCTAAGGTGAAAGAAGGCTGTTTTAGTAACTTGATTGATATGATTTTTGAAAGACAAGTCGCTGTCTAAAATAACACCCAGGTCTTTTACTGTTGAATTAGTGGTTACAGAACATCCGTCTAAATGCAGGTTGAGATGCTGGAGCTTCTGTATACTAGTTTTTGGTCCGATGAGCAAAATCTCAGTCTTATCGGAATTTAAAAGTAGAAAGTTATGGGTCATCCAATCTCTTATTTCCTTAACACAGTATGAAAGTTTTAATTCTCTAAGCAACATGGACATGGAGAAATATTGATGCTTTATGCAATTGTATGTTTATTATTAGTGAAACTAAACTCAACATAGAGCATTAAGACAAAATAATCTTGTAAATTATGGTGGTTTAAATTACATAAATCGTCAGGACACCAAAAGGGAGCTATGTTTCAACACAGGCAGTTAACGAGGCGATACCGGAGAAACTGTACTTCATATAACTTTCATACTGATTACACAATCAAATAATATTTGTTTCTTTTTCTAACTTCGCTTGGTGTTTCACTATGGGAATCGCTTTGGGCGTGACCAACTACGGAAGCTCTTATGACACCACGTCTGTCTTGACAGACAGGTCGACCTGAGATCAGGCTCCGCCCCACCTTTATCCCTCAGGTTGACCCCTCCTAACATCATTCGCGCTTTCTTCCCGTGAGGGACTACACTAAGCTCTCTCAGCACTTCCAGTTCTCGGCTGGTTTCGCTTAACTGTTCATCGTGCGGGCCGTCATTGGATTCCGCCACCGAACGCGAGGTCAGTTGTACGGAATCGTGCTGAGCGACATCACGGAATAGCGTCCGCATCGAGGCGAGCTATTCCTATTCCAACCTGCTGGGTATTAAGTTACACGGTAGGGACATAGTAGCGTCAGGCGAAGCCTTCGGAGGGCTAACTACCCTGCGAACATCGGCAGACTAACGTGTTGTGACGAGTCTTAATAATCCATATCCTTCCCTTCCTGTCACCCTCTCTCTCTCTCTCTCTGTCTCTCTCTCTCTCTCTCTCTCTCTCGGTCGAGTTAAACATGCTCCTGAGGCTCCAGTGACCACTGTTCCTGCCCCTCTCCCCTCCGCGGATCTTCACACTTCTGTGCAGCTTGGGACGGTCTCTCCTCAACACCTTGGGTGGTTCCATGTAATTCCGGAGTAGAACGGGTGCTTTGAGGACGGATTGGACTGTAGTTGGTGTCGGCGGTCTGCTGCACTGACTCGGGAGTGCAGTTTGCTTCTGATCATCATCACTGCACCCTGCAACTTTGTATATATGCTTCAAATGGACATTTGGTGCAACCCAGATGAGGATGGGTTCCCTCTTGAGTCTGGTTCCTCTCAAGGTTTCTTCCTTATGCCATCTCGGGGAGTTTTTCCTTGCCACAGTTGCTCATCAAGGACAAACATACTTACAAAGAACATATTTACATCTGATCACCACATTATCTGTGTAAAGCTGCTTTGAGACAATGTTCATTGTTAAAAGCGCTATACAAATAAAAATGAGTTGAAAATTGAGTCTAATATTCCCTGTACTCAGCCATGTCGACGATCATCCCCCCCACCAAAGGGAATGAGTCGAAGATCAGGGAGGTTGCATCCCGCCCGTGTCCATCATCATGTGGAGCAACCATCTCGGGCAGGGACCCTTACCCAATGTGCATCACGTGCATGGGCCCGAAGCACGCTCAAACGTAGCTCGCGGACCCGCAAGCATGCGCTCACTGCGCGTCGATGCCAGTGAAACATTTGGAGAGACGGCTGAGAGTAGCGGTGGCTAACCAACAGGACCGCCGCGAGGTCTACGGCCGTCGAACATCAGCCGCGAGCTACCACGAGCTGGGCGGACCTGATGGAGGCCGAATCGCCGGTCATGCCGCCTCTGTTTGATAACCTCCACGCGGAGGATGAGGAACGACCGTGCGACGAGGACACAGATGCGAACTCAGACCTCCTCGACTTGGATATGGAGGACGAGGATGAGGACGAGCCGCGGCGCAACTAGGACTAGCTTAGCCCGCGGCCCAGGACCCGGAGGGAGCGGTGAGAGACCTTTACGACGGGAAAAGGCTGCCGCCTGCTCAACAGCTCCTAGACAGCTAGACAGCTCCTGCCCGCCGTGCCAGCTTGCATGAAGGAGATGTCTCGTTACTGGTCCAGCCCCTTCAAGAGCAAGCTTCCCGCAAAAGGGTGCTCCAAGCTGGAAATTCAAGGGATGGAGGAGCTGGGGTTGGCCGGACCCCCAGCTGTGGAGCCTTCGGTGGCTTATCACCTCCATCCGAATCGGCGTTCCATATCTGCCTCCTCTCAAATTGCGCTGCCTGGGAAAATCGAGGGATTGACGGCGTCCATCCATCAGAGGATGTATAAATACGCAGCGCAGTCAGTGTGCTCGCTAAACGCGGTGACTTTGCTGTCCGCGTACCAGGCAGAGATTTTAGAGGAAATGGGACGACAGCTCGACACGGGAGTACCTAACCCGGTACTTTGGGACGAGATCTGTGTGGCGAACGACCTAATTCTCCGTCTTCACGAGGCGCAGTTCAGGGCTGCGGCCGCGTGATGGGCTTGGCTGTGTCAGGTGAGAGAGCGTTGTGGCTTAACCTGTCAGGCTTGGGTGACACACAGAAAGCGGAAGTCATGGATGCTGCCTACGACCCCGCTAAAGGTCTGTTCGGTCCAGCTCTAGAGAAAATGAGAGAAACCAGCACTCTCAGGAAACAGGAGGACGACCTCAACCTCTGTTTGCCTCGTAAGCTGTCTCAGAACACGCCCCCTTAGCCAGCGCGACGGGGTTTTGCCGCAGCCGCGGCTGCGAGAAGGAGACCGATGAACGTGAGGAACACGAGATCAGCTCTCGGCGGACAGCAAGCTGGTCAACGTCCGAGATCGGATGACTCGGGACCGTGGGGAAAGCATTCATTTGCGGCCATGGCGGCTAAAAACCGTCCGCCCCACCCCGAGGAGCGGAAGAAGAAGCGTGCGACCTGACACGCGAATGTTCTCCTATCCTCCTTTCTCCGCTGGCGAAGAAAGGGAGAAGAGAACACAGCCCGGTTTTAAGTTCCGTAAGGGGTTCCTCTGTAGAAAATGTTCAGTGTCACCAAGCACTCCCGACATTTGTTCACTCGCACGTCAGTTCAGACGATTGCGCAATAAAGAATGCATCATCGCATCCAAGCCACGGGCTGAGGGCGATGTGTTCAAAAATAAAAAACACAATAAATGTGGCACTTTCGCATCCAGGCGATCAGCCGAGGGCAATAGTGTGCGAAAATCCCAAGAATTCAGCGGAGCCCAGCGCGGTGACGGTTGTGATGTCATCAACGCGCGACCAGAGTTGTGTACGCGGGGGTTCTCTTTCTGCGTGCCTCGTCAATTGGCGCGCATGCGCTGTTCCTTGCGCACGATTTCACGGGGATACAGGCTTAAATTCGCAATGAAACCACCCAGATTCAACGGTGTGTTGGTCTCGGTGGCCGAAGGGGAGTCGGCTCGCGTCCTAGCGACCGAGATCGACTCTCTTTTGAGCAAAAGGGCAATCAGAGTTGTCCCGGAGGCAGAAAGCCGTCAGGGTTTTTACTCCCGGTACTTTGTGATCCTGAAGAGAGGAAGCGCATCTCTTCGTCCGATCTTGGATTTGCGTGTGTTAAACAACCACTTGAGAAAATATTAATTCAGAATGTTGACACACAAAGCACTCTGTCGGTCGATCCGTCCAAACGATTGGTTTGTGACGATCGATCTATCAGACGCGTATTTTCACATAGACGTTTACCTGTCACACAGAAAATATTTGAGGTTTGCGCACAGAAGCACTGCCTACGAGTTTCAAACCATTCCGTTCGGACTTTCAGCAAGTGTGTGGAGGCGGCACTTTTGTTGTTGAGAAACAGCGGGATTCGGATTTTGTCTTATATAGACGATTATCTGATATGCTCCTCGTCAAGAGAGCAAGCGATCAGAGATGCGGAGAGCGTAGTCACACATCTCTGCAACCTGGGTTTCAGAATAAACAGGGAAAAGAGCCGCTTGTGTCCCACGCAGTGTGCGGAATATCTAGGGCTCAGTATAGATTCCCTCTCTTATCGAGTCACGCTGACAGAGAGGAGAATCGCATCTCTCATTCAGTGTCGCTCCCGTTTTCAGGCGGGGACTATGGTCCCGTTCCGAGTGTGCCTACGAATGCCGGGTTTAATGGCCTCAGTGATTTCTGTGGTGCGTCTGGGACTTCTCATGATGAGAGATTTTCAGTGATGGGTCGCGCGATTGCGCTTATGTCCCCGACGTCATCTCAATCGGCCGGTCAAAATAACGCATGCTTGCGTCTCAGCGCTCCGCCAATGGGGATGCCCCGCGACACTTTGGTCGGGGATTCCCTTGGGGGCGGTGTCGTTGAGGGTTACTATGACGACGGACGCGTCTTTGGCGGGCTGGGGTGCGACCCTTATGGGCTGAGCTGTGAACGGCGTTTGGCCTCCACAGCTAATCCCGAGACATATAAACTACTTGGAGTTGTTGGCAGTATTTTTAGCGCTAAAACATTTTCTGCCTTTCATAAAGGGCCGACATGTGTTGGTGAAAACAGACAATTCCACAGTGGTCGCGTACATCAACCGGCAGGGAGGTGTGCGCTCCCTCCAGCTGCATCAGTTGGTGAGGAAACTGATAATGTGGTGCGACACGAGGTTTTTGTCCATCAGAGCGACTCATGTTCCAGGCATATGGAACAAGGGTGCGGATCTGTTGTCCAGGGGAAACCCCCTGTAAAGGGAATGGAAACTGCACACCCAGGTGGTGGAGCAGATATGGCAGAGATACGGCCGGTCTGCCGTAGATGTCTACGCCTCGCGAGAAAACGCTCAGTGTCCTCTGTTCTTTTCTCTAAGAGACGAGGATGCACCGTTGGGTGTGGATGCGTTAGCCCACCCGTGGCCAAACGTTCTTCTCTACGCTTTCCCTCCACTGAGCTTGATTTCCCCCACCCTGGCCAGGGTCAGATAACTCAGCTTGTCACTGATTCTGATAGCTCCACTTTGGGCGTCCAGACACTGGATCGCAGAAATAGTTCAGCTACTGTCAGATCAACCGTGGCCGCTCCCTCCACGGAGGGACCTTCTGTCCCAGGCGGGCGTGGAGATTTATCATCTGCACCCGGACAGGATTGCTCTCTGGGCGTGGCCCGTGAGAGGTGGAACTTGAGTGTGGCAAGTTTACCCCAAACGGTTATACACACTATCCAGAGTGCCCAGGCCTCACACGCTTTATGACAATAAATGGCGAGTTTTTGAGGAGTGGTGTGGCCGTGGTCACATTGTCTCCTTCCAGTGTTCTGTGGGAGACATTTTGTGCTTTCTCCAGGATTTGCTGGATAAAGGGAAAGCTTTTTCTACTTTGAAGGTGTATCTGGCGGCTATTTCTGCGTGTCATGTCGGGTTTAATAACGAACCTGCGGGTCGGCACCCTTTGATTAGCCGGTTTATGAAAGGTGCACACCGTAAGAGGCCGGTGTCTCGGCGGTTAGTGCCTTAGTGGGACCTATCTTTGGTTTTGGAAGCCCTTTCTCATCACCCCTTCGAGCCGGTGGATGGCGTAGGGCTGAAATTTCTTTCTCTTAAAACGGCGCTGCTTGTGGCTCTAGTGACTGCTAAGCGTGTGAGCGAGCTGCAAGCCCTGTCTGTCAGTCCGTCCTGTTTACAGTTTGCCCCTGGGCTCACGAAAGTTTCCTTTCGCCCTAACCCGGCGTTTGTACCTAAAGTGGTGGATTCTTCTTATAGATGTCCCATTACGGAACTTTCGGCTTTCCACCCACCTCAGGAGGAGAAGGGATTGGGTTCCTTGTGCCCAGTGCGGGCCCTCCATAAGTATGTCAAGAGAACAGCGGGTTTCAGGAAATCTGACCGGCTGTTTGTGTCTTGGGCTACCCCTCACAAAGGGAAGCCGTTGGCTATATCTATAGCGTATGTATGCTGTGGTTCTCAGGCACCTGCGGGTCTGAGGGCCCACTCTACTAGAGGGATGGCGACATCATGGGCCCTACTTAAGGGAGTTTCTGTTCAGGAAATTTGTGGGGCGGCTGGCTGGGCTACGCCACACACCTTTGTGCGGTTTTATAGACTAGATGTGTCCGAGTCATCCTTGGCACATGCGGTGCTGAGTGCCAGATGCTCTGAGCCCATGTGATTGGCTTGTGCAATCCGGAAACAGTCTATATCTCCCATAGTGAAACACCGAGCGAAGTTAGAAAAAGAACGATGGGTTACTTAACGTAATCCCGGGTTCTTTGATAACAGAGTGAGGTGTTTCACCAGCACTTCTCTCCTTGCACTTGGACGGGAAGAAATCTCGCTGCAATGATGTTAGGAGGGGTTGACCTGAGGGATAAAGCTGGGGCGGAGCCTGATCTCAGGTCGACCTGTCTGTCAGGACAGACGTGGTGTCATTAGAGCTTCCGTAGTTGGTCACGCCCAAAGCGATTCCCATAGTGAAACACCTCACTCTGTTATCAAAGAACCCGGGATTACGTTAAGTAACCCATTGTTTTGATGTGAACTGGTTTATGTAAAAGACATTTCAAGTTTTCTATACATATATTTATTATGTCTGTGAGGCAAGTATTCACTGAGTTTCAGGTTGTTTTATTTATGCATTTGTGAAGGGAGATAACAGAGACGGCAGAGAGTGCCCCCTGTCTGTTTTCAAAATGCACAGACTTTTGATGTTGTTTTGAGTGTATACAAATAAAAGTAGACCCTTTACAGATTCAAATGATGTATTGCTCTTATCTGTACAATCAAAAAAGATTTAAGTTTGTTTATGAGGAAAAATGCCACAAAACGCGTTTGTCGACCCTCCCAGAGGGTTAATTGTGCGAATCATGGGGGATTTTGGTGTTTGTTTTGAGACTTGCCGCATCAGTAAAACAAATGTTTAAATTGAAGGTTTTACTTTCACCTCTTTAAAATTTAGTTATTTATATATGTTTTTATATCTTTGTATAAAAATGGTCAAACAGAAATGCGTGCATTTAATAATTAAATTATGCGTTAATAAAATTTTGTGCTGTTAAAATAAATTTGCAATTGAATATATATATATATATATATATATATATATATATATATATATATATATATATATATATATATATATAAATACAAATCCAATGTCAAATTTTGTTACCTAATGAATATATTCAGGCTCAACATCCACCATATAGAACAAAAGCAAAGGAAAGATGATGATCAGTTGATCAGGAATGTCTCTGTTCCCAGTCATGTTTACATCGCTGAGTCCCTCTGTCTCATGCACGTTAACCCCATACTTCTTGTTGCCTTCTAGTATTTGTACATCGTTACTTCCCACCTCTGCCGCCATAATGGCATTGAAGTGGCAAATGCCATTGGGAGGATAGATGATAATAAAAAAAAAAAACAATTTTTTAAGCATATTCAAGCTTACCCTTACTTACTTATGCAAGCAATCAGTTTTCCTTACAATGTGGAAGCTGCTAGGTTATACAGATGAAAGTGCATGCCGTAATGAGGACACCGTTGTGTTACCATGGACATCTAACCATGCATCATTAAAGCTGCTGTTACATTTTTACATGTAATTAGGAAGGAAAAGTAATACAAAGGCATAGATTAGGTAAAGGTACAAATTAATATTCAAATGATTGGATATCCCAGTGACCACCGTTGGATCGATAATCAAGAAATAGAAGCTGCACCACACCACCCAGGCACTGCCAAGAAAAGCCTGTCCCACAAAACTTAGAGCTCTAACAGGATGGAGACTTGAGAGAGAAATCACAGAGAGGCCAACAGTCCATCAATGCAATGCTGCCTGAAAGCATATCTGGAGTTTGCCAGAAAGCATACGGGTGACTGATGAGGGAGAAGGTTCTGTGGTCAGATGGAATCAAGAAAGAGCACAACTCAAAGCTGTGTGTGTTGCACAATCATTAACACTTCCTAAGCCTTAAGACACACTATTCCTCTAGAGAAATATGGCAGCATTGTGCCTTGGGGATGCTTCTCATCAGCAGGAACTGGGCACCTTGTTATATTATAAATACTTCAAAGAACCTGCTTACTTCTACTTCTGTGGAACAGGTTTGGGCCAGGACATGCAATGCTCCATTATATGTTTTTTGTCTGATGTTTACGGAAACCCCACAGCCTGGTGTCCACATACTTTTGGCATATCAATTGTATGTATTATATGTATTATTTAGCTGGTTATTTGCTCTGTAAAGCACAAAGTGGCTGCAACATCTGTCTCTTCTGTTGAAGGCTGCTTCATTCAATTCAATTCAATTCATTTTTATTTGTATAGCGCTTTTAACAATGAACATTGTCTCAAAGCAGCTTTACACAGATAATGTGGTGATTAAACGTAAATATGTTCTTTGTAAGTATGTTTGTCCCTGATGAGCAACTGTGGCAAGGAAAAACTCCCCGAGATGGCATAAGGAAGAAACCTTGAGAGGAACCAGACTCAAGAGGGAACCCATCCTCATCTGGGTTGCACCGAATGTCCTTCATTAGTGGTAACTGCTGTGGATCGTGACCACATCGCATTCCATAGATACAGGGAGTGCAGAATTATTAGGCAAATGAGTATTTTGACCACATCATCCTCGTTATGCATGTTGTCTTACTCCAAGCTGTATAGGCTGGAAAGCCTACTACCAATTAAGCATATTAGGTGATGTGCATCTCTGTAATGAGAAGGGGTGTGGTCTAATGACATCAACACCCTATATCAGGTGTGCATAATTATTAGGCAACTTCCTTTCCTTTGGCAAAATGGGTCAAAAGAAGGACTTGACAGGCTCAGAAAAGTCAAAAATAGTGAGATATATTGCAGAGGGATGCAGCAGTCTTAAAATAGCCAAGCTTCTGAAGCGTGATCATCGAACAATCAAGCGTTTCATTCAAAATAGTCAACAGGGTCGCAAGAAGCGTGTGGAAAAACCAAGGCGCAAAATAACTGCCCGTGAACAGAGAAAAGTCAAGCGTGCAGCTGCCAAGATGCCACTTGCCACCAGTTTGGCCATATTTCAGAGCTGCAACATCACTGGAGTGCCCAAAAGCACAAGGTGTGCAATACTCAGAGACATGGCCAAGGTAAGAAAGGCAGAAAGTCGACCACCACTGAACAAGACACACAAGCTGAAACGTCAAGACTGGGCCAAGAAATATCTCAAGACTGATTTTTCTAAGGTTTTATGGACTGATGAAATGAGAGTGAGTCTTGATGGGCCAGATGGATGGGCCCGTGGCTGGATTGGTAAAGGGCAGAGAGCTCCAGTCCGACTCAGACGCCAGCAAGGTGGAGGTGGAGTACTGGTTTGGGCTGGTATCATCAAAGATGAGCTTGTGGGGCCTTTTCGGGTTGAGGATGGAGTCAAGCTGAACTCCCAGTCCTACTGCCAGTTTCTGGAAGACACCTTCTTCAAGCAGTGGTACAGGAAGAAGTCTGCATCCTTCAAGAAAAACATGATTTTCATGCAGGACAATGCTCCATCACACACGTCCAAGTACTCCACAGCGTGGCTGGCAAGAAAGGGTATAAAAGAAGAAAATCGAATGATATGGCCTCCTTGTTCACCTGATCTGAACCTCATTGAGAACCTGTGGTCCATCATCAAATGTGCGATTTACAAGGAGGGAAAACAGTACACCTCTCTGAACAGTGTCTGGGAGGCTGTGGTTGCTGCTGCACGCAATGTTGATGGTGAACAGATCAAAACACTGACAGAATCCATGGATGGCAGGCTTTTGAGTGTCCTTGCAAAGAAAGGTGGCTATATTGGTCACTGATTTGTTTTTGTTTGGTTTTTGAATGTCAGAAATGTATATTTGTGAATGTTGAGATGTTATTTTGGTTTCACTGGTAAAAATAAATAATTGAAATGGGTATAAATTTGTTTTTTGTTAAGTTGCCTAATAATTATGCACAGTAATAGTCACCTGCACACACAGATATCCCCCTAAAATAGCTAAAACTAAAAACTACTTCCAGAAATATTCAGCTTTGATATTAATGAGTTTTTTGTGTTCATTGAGAACATGGTTGTTGTTCAAATTAAATCCTCAAATGAAATTAATCCTCAAAAATACAACTTGCCTAATAATTCTGCACTCCCTGTAGTGGCACTGTACATTTCTATTTTAAGGCATTTCTGTTCTTAAGCTAATAGCTTTTTTTCAGTGTTCAGATTTGAGAAGAAAACAAAGTCAAATTACTTACATCGTGAAAGTTTGTTATTCATTTAGTGTTTGTGTGGTATGATTATGAATGGTATGAATGATTCACTTCAGTTCTTCCATCTGCTTCTTCCATTTACCTTCTTTTTTTTTTTTTTTTTTTTTTTTTTACAAAAGAACCCTAACCAACACAATTTATTAGCCCATTTCTCTTTTTGCTGTTGGGTTTCTTCAGGTTTTACACCCTGTGTGCCATGTGCGTAACTTGATGTTGTGGACTGCAGTGTACCTGCCCAGCTCATCTCCTACAACACCCTATGATGAGTCCTGTGTCTCCTACTCTCTGTCTGGTACCAACTCTAAAGACCAGCGTTTGGTCAGGTGAGACTTATGGCCACCACAACCCTAAGACAGGGAGATAATCTTTTTTTACAAGGTGTTATCAAAAAGATTATAGACTAGCTTTGTAACACGCCAACAGAAAGCGGTCGAAGGCTGCACGCACAGTCACAGGGATAACAACCTTCAGAGTGCAGGCAGGGTGGAGTCAGTGGAGAAGAGTGGTAGGAGTGATTTGTGATAGAAGAGTATCTGCAAGAGTCAAATGGAAAGTTTATAGGAATGTGGTGAGACCTGCAATGTTATATTGTTTAGAGACAGTGGTGTTGACTAAAAGACAGGAGGTGGAGCTGGAGGTGGAAGAGTTGAAGATGCTGAAATTTTCATTGGGAGTGATGATGATGGACAGGATTTAAAATAAGTTTATTAGAGGGCCAGCACATGTGGGACATTTTGGTGAGGGAGGTGCGATTGGGATGGTTTGGACATGTGCAGAGGAGGGATATGGGGTATATTGGTAGAATACTACTAAGTATGGAGCTGCCAGGAAGGAGAAAAAGAGGAAGGCCAATGAGGAGGTTCATGGATGTGGTGAGGGAAGACATGCAGGTAGTTGGTGTGAAAGAGGCAGATGTAGAGGACAGGGTGGTATGAAGATGGATGATCCGTTGTGGCGACCCCTTAGAAGAAGAAGAAAGAGTAACACTACGTCTAATGCTCATTGAAATGCTTCCGCAGCACAACTTTTTTGCAGAAACTTTAACGGATTAAGGAAAACTTATTTTTTATATCATTCACTTAACAGAGATTTTATCAATAACATAAATAATGCTTTCATGTGTAATGGAATGTAATGGTTTTGCGACTGTGTGTGTGCAATCATGTACAACAGTGTTATCAACCACAAGTGTGTTAAGCATTACGATCTTACATCTCTCGTCCAACATGTGCAATATTACTTATTTTTAGGGCTGCAACTAACGATTATTATTTTGCTAATCGATTAATCTGACTTTTTCTCGATTAATCGGTTCATTTAATTAAAGAAATAAAATAAAATAAGCTGATTTGCTTATAACTATATCAAACCCTATTTCAGGGTATTCGTGTATAAAAGTGTAATAAAAAAAAAGCAAAGGCCAGATATTGTGTTTAACTATCTTTAATTTTAACATTTTAAAGCCTATAGTGGAGTGCATGGGGGATTTCTCCTTGAACAAGTCAACTCATGCTGGATTGTTTCATTCTGAGAAAACTAAAACAAAACAAAAATCATTTGAGTGTGCAAGGTGTAAATTGTGTAAATCAACATTTGTATTGTTTGTAATAACAATAGCAGATTGACAACCGTGCATAAATACACCTACATTTTGTTCAGTTGTAAAGATATCAGCATCTAGAATATAATTCATTTAATTTTGTATAATAATTGATTTATAAAGGCAAACATTTAATGAATTCGGAAAACAAGCATTTGAACGTAGTAAAGCCGCAGTAAATCACGTTTGAAAGCAGATAAGTTACTGTTGTAGTAAACAAATGCTATAAAGAGAATGGAACGGAGAAGAGACTCGTTTAAAAAAAGTAATAAATATACATACCAGTGACTAAAAATGTAATCGTTTACTGCTGCTGTTATTTGCTGCCTTTAGATTTAGAGTTTGTTCGCACCGGTTTAATTGAATGCATCACTATGTCGCGAGCGAGCTGATTGCTCAACCTGATGCTCGCGAGTCACTACAGAACAGATCCAGTGCGACTGTCCCGAAGTTACATTATACACAATAGCACTTCATTAAACTAAAGCATTTTCACATGATGAGGATTATACAGTTTTTGCTTACCGTGATGATGTTTCACCTTCATCCGTGACACCAGTGGCTTTTCTTTTCCTGCTGCCGGTGACCATGTTACTCTCCACCATTTTTAGGCAGCGGCTGTTATCCTACCGGCACGCAAAGCCGTAACTTGAGCACCTCAACTACTTATTTACCCTACACTACTTTTCATATATATATATTTATATATTTTGCAAGGGTGAAGCTGTTTCCCCTCAGTTCTATTTTCTTTGTGAAAAAGCGAGGAGGGTTATCACTATTTTCTAAAGTATCCGTTTAATGTACCTAATTATATTAGCTACCCATGTTATTAAAATAAATATATGGCTCTTCATCTTCTTTCGGCTTTTCCCATTAGGGGTCGCCACAGCCGATCATCCTTCTCCACACCCCTCTGTCCTCTACATCACCACATCCATAAACCTCCTCCTTGGTCTTCCTCTTTTCCTTCTTCCTATTGGCTCATTCCTCAGCATTCTCATACAGATATACACATATACTCCATGTCCCTCCTCTGCACATGTCCAAACCATCTCAATCTCGCCTTGTCTCCAAAACGTCCTACATGCGCTGTCCCTCTAATAAACTTGTTTCTAATCCTGTCCACCTTCGTCACTCCCAACGAAAACCTCAACATCTTCAGCTCTGCTACCTCCAGCCCACATTACTTCCTGTTCTACTCTGTTTAATATATTGGAATTTTAAAGTTAATTTGAATGAACTAATTTTTCTTTTCTTTGTGGGTGTTGCAGTGCTGGTTCTACTGTGAGAGTGGCCCAGTTGGAAAAGGAGCCTATTAAAAGAAAGCTGCTCTGCTTGACAACAGTCTTGTAGACACATTTGGGGGAGCACCCGGACAAACAGAGTTACATACATATAAATGTGTATTTTATTTCGTGAAAAAGTGTAAACCGGTTAATCAAAGCTGACTCTGAAAACGGATAAATCCAATGTATATGTAACTGTGCAACTGGCAATAAAAAAAACCTTAAACTTAATGAATGCTTATGTATTTGTTGTATATACAGTGTATTTTAAATGGCACTTCTGTGTTATTGTAATGAGACTTCCAACTCTACTTCAAAATATGATTTCTTCTTCTAGAAGTGTGTATATTATTTCAGGAATTTTAATAGAGTTTATGCAAGGTGAATTATCTGCATCATTTGTGACATCAGGATGGGACCTTTAAGTCACCCAGTGATAGAAGAGACATTTCTTTCTTTGGGAGCCTGCAACAAGAATATACTTTGTTTGCTGTTAGTAAAAAGAAGTTACATTATTAAGGGGGGGGGGGGGGGGAATTGGGAATCCTCTTTTATTTATATAACTTATCAAAGGATACATCGCTGATAAAAAAAAAATATATATCAGTGTTTCATCCTTTAATTTGCCCCGTTCTCAGAATACACACTCAGTGGGAAACAAAATACTGGACATAGAGGATAAAATGAATACTGGTTCATCCAATTGCTCATCAAATAAAAATCAAAACTGGGCATCCGCAGTACATTAACATTGAAATAGAACTGCATAAATGAGAAACCAATTCGGAGCAGGTTTAATTCTTTTTTTCAGAAATCCATTTTTCATACACTTTTTGTAATTTCATCTTTGACGCTAACAATATTCTCTAATAAATCATAATGGATTAATGGGCAATCTTGGAGAGCTGATTTGGGCATATCATGTGAGGATGGTCTCATCAATTTCTTCATTGGAGTCAGGCAGACCTGAGATCTTCTTCAGCGATCGGCGGAAACACTCAGACAACAGCTCATTACTGGCGGAGTCTAAGATGGCACTGATGCTCTGAAATAATCATGCATACACATGTAAAATTATACACTTTACTAACTCTAAGCATAAGCAAAATTCTGAAAACTACTATTAGAAATCATGGTCATGAATTACATCAACTGCAAACTAATACCAAATGGAGGGGAAAAAGAAAATGTGGATCGCCTTTTGCTTTGATTATGGCATGCATTTGTGTAGCACTGTTTTGATAAGCTTATGCAGTGTTACATATATTTCTGTCCAGAACTGCATTCATTTCTCTCAAAGATATTTTATTGATGATAGGAGAGTCAGATAGGGTTCCCATGCTTCTTAAAAGTACTTGAATTTCAGTCACTTGGATTCAAGGCCTGGAAAGTACTTGAAAACAAACAAAGGTCCTTAAAAGTGCTAGAATTTAATTTAAAATAAATTTTGTTTAGTAGAATGGTGCTTTAATCTTGTTAGTAAATGATCTTTAGGAGTCTGTCTGAATGCATTGTAATGCCCTCACTACTAGAATATTTGTTTTTTGATTTTTAAACATTGCATTGCTAGCAGTGTTCAAGTTTTTTTTCTGTCGCGGTACTTCACCTTGATATTTTACTGGCCAGGGGTTGGACATTTGAGCTGTAAATCTTGTTGTGTCCGAAAGGCACATACTTTTATTAAGAAGTAGACGCCGTATTAACACCGTATTAATAAAGCATATTAAATACAGTCAAGCATAAGAGCCCAAAATATGAATGCAATGCACATTGAGCTCATATTCTGTGTGTATATAGTGTACTGAATTTGTAATATCACTGCCTTTAATGCATTACAGTCACACTAAGCATTTTATTTAAAGCATTTTCTGTTTTCTACAGGAGGAAAACATATGTATAAGCGTTTTGCACACTTTATTTAAATATTACTATGAACTTAATTAAATGCAATGTATTTAATTCAATTATTTTGATCAAGACTGCTGAAAACATTCTATATTTATGAAACCTACACATTCAAAACATTATTACTTATAGTGTAAATGAAATGAAAGTGTAAATGAAATGTTTAGAACTGTAAGAGGTCTTTTATGCCGATATAGATGCTGGGGTGGGAATTTGATAGGTGCCTGATATAAAATAAATAGTACTTTAATGGTGCCTTGATCTGGTGTTTATGAAAGTGTGACTGCTATGTAAACTTTTCTACAGCACAAAGATTTTTAATAGGGATAACACTTGGCCCACAACTTGAGCCCAAAGAATCCTGGCATTGCCACATTGGAATATATCCAAGGAATCAGGGAGAAAATCCATTCATGGAAAAACCTGGTCATTCATTATATTCAATTTTGTAGGCACATAAATTTGCTGAACTTAGACCCGACTGAACTAGATCTGAACAACTGAAGCAATCCCAGATCATGACACTTTCCCACACACTTGTATGGTAGGCACTAGGCATTATGGGTGTATCTGCCTCTCTTTTACCCTGGTAACCACATAATTTTTCATTGCTCCAAAATCTTTTTGGTCCCTAGCAAATTGAAGCCCTTTTTTCTGATTAGCCTCACTGAAAAAAAGCTGTCTTAAGGCTGCACAGCTTTTTATCACTATCCCTTGTGTTGTCTTCCTATTACACATAGCCATGTTTAGCACCGTTTCAAGGAATAGAAAATCAAGGTGGTAGCCTAGGGTACAATCAGCTGGAGGGGTGCCAGTAAGCGCCCTCTGCCACCGCCAGCGCACTCACACATTTAAATTATTTTAATATACAGCATATGTTTACATATTTGAACTGATTATTAAACGTGTTTAACCTTTTTATGAAAGATTGTGAATGATTTGTATGGTATGGGGGTGGAGCATTGTGGTAGGAGGGCGGAGCCATTTGGGGAGGGCCACAGAACTTTCACCTAGGGTGCCAAAAAAGGCTAGAAACGGCCCTGGCCTTGTTGTTTATTTATTGGATTCATGCGGATCATGCTAATCTTTAAATCATTTTTCTCATTACATTTATTCCTCGAAGATGATGGTTCACCACTATCCTTCCAGGTTTTAATAATGTGTTGAACTGTTCTTAACCCAATTTTAGAGATTTTAGCCTTCTAATCTCCTATGGTTAAATCTTTTTTCATAAAAGGTTCTTTAAGAAGTGAGAAGCTACTAATTTTATTATTTGGGTTAAATAACTTGTTGCAGCTGAAACCTAAAATTACTGCAGTAATTATCTGATGGAAGGCTTCTAATTACTTAAGTAAAACCAGGTCATAACTTTTTTTCATTGTAATACACCATCAGAGGGGAATACTATAATCCACATGACAGAAGAAACTCTAATTTCAGCAGGTGAAAGGGATACAGAATTGTTGTGATGAGCAGCCACAACACTCACATTTTAATATTAGTGTAAGTAGTGAGTTATTTTATGATTGTATTTTGAAATAGTTTTTTTGTAGACTTGAGGGGACTGAAATAATGATAAAATAGTCATTTGAAAATCTGATCAGTTTGACTATTTCATCTTATTGCATTTTGCATGAGATTTGCATCCAAGCAATTCTTAAATAAAAAAAAAACATTATATCTTTACTATAGTCACTATGTGTTTAAGGAATGTACCTGCATGATGGCATCTCCTTGGCGGAGTCGTAGCAGGTTGACAATGGTGTGTTCACTCTGAGCACGAACACTGGTGTTCTTGTCTTTGGTGTTGTCCAGCAGGGCTTTGATGATTGGTTTAATCTGACTGGACTCTAGCACTGGGGTGTCTGATTCCTTCCACACCCACCACAACACTCGCTCAGTCACCAGACGAATATCACTTGACTGATTCTGCAGACTCTAGGGGAGTATAGTATAGCAGAGAGATTAGCAATAAGAATTCACTTGATTTATAATGAATCATGCAAGATTTCTTTTTCCCTAATGGTACAAAAAATTGTTACCCTCCATTTTTCCTAATGTTACAAAATAAAATTGTTACCCCCTATTTCTTAATTCTAAAGTAAAGCCCAGAAGTCACATTATCAGGTGTTCTCTCAGTGTAAATAAGTAAAATCGAACATGGGTTTTGCTATTGCACCTCCTTACAGGACACAGTCTATACCACATTGTAAAGACTACAATGTTTCATTTATTAATTTACAACTCTCTCTTTTTAAAAAAAATGTTCAACTATTCTGAAACTCTGCTGATATTCTACACCAGGGGTCACCAACGTGGTGCCCGCGGGCACCAGGTCGCCCGCAAGACCACGTGAGTCGACCGCGAGCCTTTTCTAAAAATAGCTGTTTCCTACCTTGTTAAATCATTGTTGATAATTATTGTAAGAAATCATTAACATGATCAGTGTCTTCACATAGATCAGGGCTGTCAAACTCAGTGTCAAATCCGGCCCGACGTACAATTATATCCGGCCCGCGAGATGATTTCATAAAGATTTATTATTATTGTTATTAATGTCGGGGTGATATGAAGCGCTGATAACACAAACTACAGATCCAAGCTTCCTTCAGCTGCCTTACCGAATGCTAGACTACCTGGGAACATTCCAGTGTCAATCAAGTCGAGCTTCTGTTGATCTATTTAACCCTATTGTACAGTTATTGTGAAACAGCGCCTCACAGTGGCGAAGAGAAAAGTGGATTCTGAAAACAGAGCCTTTCAAAACCGATGAGATTCTGAGTAGATGTTTACTGACACTGCCGGTAAACCCGTGTCTTACTAGTGGAGCGAATGTGACTGTAATTAAGGAATTGAATCCAAGACTGCACTACGAGACAAAACATCAGGATAAGCTGAAAAACCTAAATGCAGAGCAGAAGATACAGAAAGTAGAAGAGTTAAAGAAGAATCTGACATTTCAGCAGACGTTTTTCACCAGAGCAAAATCACAAAGTGAAGCTGGTGTGAAAACAGAGGAGAAATCAGAGGCACATCAGCCGGTTATTTACTGAATTTACTGAGTTTCTAAAGAGCTGCATGATGAAGGTGTGAGACGTCTGGTGTTTGACAGGAGATATTTTTATGGAGACCAAAATATTTCAAGTTATTTAGGCCTGCGACCTAAAGTGTGCTTTGAGTTTTGCCCCCTGTGCAATTGAGTTTGACACCCTGATATAGATGAATATCATTAATTATTAATAATAACATATAATTAAAAGTAAATTGAGCAAATGTGTTATTTCAGAATTGTGTATCAAACTGGTAGCCCTTTACATTAGTCGGTACCCCAAGAAGAAGCTCTCGGTGTCAAAAAGGTTGGTGACCCCTGTTCTACACAAAGCAAAGCAGAATGGTTTACATATTTTTCCTTTTAAAGAAGCACTTTGATGAGAAGGCTAGACACTAATTCATCAAAATTAAATCATTTTAATTATTACAAATAAAAGCAACAATATTGCAAAAACTAAGCATAACAAATATAGGGCTTTCAGTTTACTGTTGCTTTATTACCATTGCAGACTGTAGCACTAACCTTGACCAACTGAGTGATAATACGAGGTGAAACAGCAGCTTCTCCAGCTGATCTGAGTTGGTGTCTCATGAGGTAACCCATTGCTCTAATCCCACTGCAAGCTATGGGAATCTACAGAACCACCACCACACACAAGAGGAAAAATGGTCAAGAAATGTGCAAAATGTGTAAGGTAACATTTCACTGTCAAATACATGAGAGTGTAGATGGCAGCAATAATAATGAATAACAACTTAGGCGTTAAAATAAAAATAGGAGATAAACTGTACCGATTAGCATTGAACAATTGAATAAAATAGTTTAGAACAACAAGGTTAAAAAATGCATCTCTGCTTTGTAAACTACTGAATACCACTAAACTACTATGTACTACTGAATAATCATCACCTAAATATAATTTGGTACAAGTTTTTAATAATGGAAATAAAATATCTAGTGGCTGTACAGTGAATCTATTGTAAGATATTCTTATCCGAATCATACATGTACAAAATCATTTCAATAGTACACGAAATACACAATGCAGAAAATAATTAGCAGGAGGACATTACTCTGTCTGCAGTGGCGCTAGATAACACGGCTTCCAGTACGGTGGAGCTGTACTCTGGAGCACACAGCTGCTCAGGTGCAGATTTCACAGCTATAGCAAGAGCCATGGAGCGGCCATGGCGGACCATCCAGTCCACTCCTGACATATCAGCTATGAGAGATTTCACATTAGAAATGCTTACATACAGAGTACACTAATGTGATGCTTCATTTTAGCCTAATTTCGTGTTAACTGAAAAAGAATACAAAAGATGCTGACCATCACTGAATCAAGACCATGTGACCTAACACAATATAACATAAGAATGCTTTCCTGAGTGCATTTGGTTACAAACAGTGGGGCTCAAAGGAATTTAATGGGGGCAGGGGTTAAAAAGAAAGTACAAAAAAAACATATTTTTTTACTTCTCAGGCTTATACAAAAAGGCGTTATACAAAACTTAATCTGTGTCTGGGTGTGTTTGAGCTTACCAAGGACATGCTGTGACAGAACAGTCCTCAGCTCTTCTTCAGACAGGAAAGCACACAACACACCAACACACCCTGCAGAGGCCATTCGGGTGGCATCCTACACACACACACACACACACACACAAGTTTTCATCAGTAAAACTTTAAAATTTAAAGTTTCAAAAAAAAAAATTTCAAACACTAAACACAATTTCCTCCTGCAATATTTGTCCCTGCATAGTAGGGGATTGATACATTTAGTCCAACAATTTCTTAAATAAAAAAAAAAAAAAAAAAAAAAAAAAAGAAAAATTATTTAAATAAAGGTTCAAGTGCACACTAAAGAAGATTCCAGAAGTCTCTGGAAGTGAATGAAACAACATTCCTCTGAAAGATATTCACAGTTTTAATGAGACTTTTAGACAGAACTATCTAACATGTCAGTCTAAAATCACCAAGTGTATTTGGGTTGAGGTCCATGAACTCTAATGGACACTGTTTTATTAACATTATTTACATGTTCATTAACCCATTTCATGGCCCTTTGTGTATGGGAACACTGCCTTCCAACAATAGGATATACAGTAAAACCCCGTTGTACGAGCAACCTATAGTACGAGCAACCTATAGTACGAGCAACCGGAGATACGAGCGACATTGCTTGCTTTTTTTTGTTTTATATTTTTATTTCACTAGAAATCTTGTAAAAAACGTCTCCCAAGAAAATCAGTGATGGTGCTGTGAAAACGAAAGTAAATAGAATTACCATGGAAACAGAGGAGGTTATGAGCGTGGTCATAAATCAACCACTACCACATGGGTAAGTGTTAAATTATGTTTACATTACGGTAATTTGCTGTGTATTTTTAAGTGCAGAAATAAACGATCGAATGAGATCTCGGAATGGATTAAATCGCTTTTACATTCATTCTTATAAGGAAAGTCAGTTCGAACATACGAGCAAATGGACCTACGAGCAATTTTTTAAGAACGAGTTATGCTCGTACAACGGGGTTTTACTGTATATGTTTGTTTATATGATAATAAAAAATCAGTCATAATTAATTTAAATGGACTTGCCATATGTACATATGCACCAAGTCAAGAATATCGTAAAGAATATCTCATACGATCATACCCGCATCACTATAATATCCCTCTTAAAGTAAGTAAACAGACTGCTCCTGCTGAGAGCATGATTATGTTGATATGAACCTGTTTCCAGGTCCAAGGTTCGATGGACCTGTACATTTCTTTTAACATGCCACTGTGCATTTTACCTGCTTAAATGAATCATGCATGACACCTGTCTGGAAACAACAGCACGCATTTATTCAAGTGTTCCATGTAATTTGTCAACCATCTGCATTGGCTTTGCTTTGATGTGTTTCTTTAATCATGCTCTCCTTATTCCAATCAACAGAAATGTACTAGAAACAATTCATTATCTAATGTAACCTACTAAGGTTCATCACATGTATTTCTTACTTTCTCAATACCCGAGTATAAATAATTATAAAGTAGTCTGTTGATTCTTCGTAGAATAAATTGTGTGTACTGCTTGAGAATTTAACGATTATACAGTTCTTATGCATGCTGATGTGGCTACATGTAACAAAAGTAAGTTTTTTATTCACTTGTATATCCGTCACATATATTTCTATAAAAGAAAATCAATCAGTAATTGCCAAATTACTGTAGTACTTAACTCTGTGTTTAGTCCTAAACTCTTTTATATAGCTTTATGTTGTTTTATCTAGCGCCAGGGATCTGGTGGAAGATTGTCTCATTTTACTGTGTACTGCGTCACCTATATCTGTTTGAAATTACAATAAAAGATTCTTGACTTGACTTGAAATTAAAGACAACAGCAAGCTGTCATACCTCATCATGTCCCAGCATGCCTAGCAATGTGGTGGTAATATTCTTCTTGATGGCAGGATCAACTTTAGCTCCAGCACCTTGAATGACATACCTCAGGGCTTGCAGCATTGTCTCCCTGCAGCACAAGACAAAACATTAAGATGTGTATAGTGTTTAAAACACTTTCAACTTTCTCTAAAAAACGGTCTGGTCTGCCAACATTTTGTAATTGCTAAACCAAACATTTAGCTTTATTAGCATTTTCAATAACTAAGAGAAACCTCCTCAAAACAATAGTGGAGTTTGAGAAGTGGTAGATTAGAAGTTAAGCTGTTGGACTTCTGATTGAGTTTGAATCACCAAGCTGCCAAATCAGGGCCCTTGAGCAAGGACCTAAACCAGGGGTGGCCACATTTTTGACTGTGTTACCGCAAAGAGCCACATCACACACATGAACATCACCCATCCCTTCCTCTTACACACACACACACACACACACACACACACACACACACACACACACACACACACACACACACACACACACACACACACACACACACACACACACACACACACACACACACACACACACCTTTGCTCAGCCAGATTTGTTGTAAATGTCACACACCAACATAATGACAGAAATTGACTCCTACAGTTTTAAGACCACAGGACAGTCATTTTCAACAATGAACATTGTGTGCACTGTCTCACACACACAAACTCTGTTTAACCAAGTCTACAAACAAAAATATAATAATTTACAATAGCGTTTTTCTTTTACTATGCATGTTACTTAGTGGGACTTTTGGCATTCCTTTCCTTGAACAATCCCAATTAATTTTTACAAGGGGCCACATGAGAAACCTGAATTGTGTCAGAGGGCCACACCAACGATAATATTTTAGGGATGCACCGAAATAAAAAATTCAATTCAAATGGCAATGAAACTCTTTGCAGATACACCCCCTCTGGCATGAAACCAGCCAAAGAGCCGCATATAAACACTGCCTTTATATTGGAAAAAACCTCCCTGCTAAGCAAATTTATGAGTAGACTATAGTGTACCTGACGCCTGAGTCCTCTGCATTGCGAATGGCTGAGAGCTGCTCTGTAAATAGTGGGTCCACTTTTGTATGAATGGAAACAAGTTGTCCCAGAGCCTCAGCTGCTCTGAGCCTCACAGGCCTACTCGTGTCCTGAAGGGCCTTTAGAAATGTGGTCTGAAGTTGTGGGAGAAACGGCTTCAGCAATATGCCCACCTACAGAGAAGATATTTACATTAGATTAAATATATAATTGTCATTGTGCAGAGCAAAAGTACAGGGCCAGTAAAATGCAGTTAGCATTTAACTAGAGGAGCAAACAGCAATGTATATAAACAAATGAATATAAATATTCCTATCCTATCATCCGTTATACATATTTTGATTCAATTCTTAGACTAGGTTAGGTCCACGGACTGCAACATAAGGTTAAAGTAAAAACCTTGCGAAGCAGAAGAGTCAGGGTCTCAAGCAGAGCCGTCTTCACAGTCCAGGCAAAACGATCTCCGAGTATACGGATGAGTGGCCCAGTGATATTCACAACAGAAGGCCGCAGAGCCTCAGCAGAGGTCAGTTTAATAACGGCACCTAATGCACGAGCTGCTTCCTCCTTCTGCTCTGGGCTTCCTGTCAGCACGCCCTCTCTCAGAACAGGCAGAATACATGTCACTCCCTGGGGAAAGAAAGAAAAAATAGTGAGTACAAAAAGTTAACTCAAAACAAGACTCAAAAGATAAGTAATAATGCTGGTACCTTTTTGGGCAGACAGAAGCCAGGCAGATGTTCACCCTTGACTTCAGATGCTGCTGAACGAATATCTCTGTGCAAATCATCAATCAGAGTCAGCTGACTTCCGGCATCCAACTTCTGTGTACAACAATTTGTGGGTATAAATGTAAATCGGGTAAACAAGGCAGATTCTTTTTACTATCTATCATTGTGTGTAGGTGCAAATGTGCTTAAGATGAAAGCATTTTGAAAAGCATTTTCAAATAAAGCTTTAAATATTATGAATAAAAGAATGTTTAATGTCATTAAACATTAACATTTTGTTTTCTGGAGCCTTCTGAGCAAGGACATATCAACTGCTTATTACAAAAAAGACACGAAGGCTCCCCTGGCTGTTTTTTGTTTTCCCCGCACCTTGGTAATGGAGTTGATAGTGTCCCAGCTTTGATGGAGCACCTCAGGGTTGGAGTCATTGAGCAGGCGCACAAGACCAGAAAGTAGTGTGCGTGTGTGGACGCTGTAGTCAAGCCGTGTTCGTGAAAAGTAAGCATTTAAAATGGTAACAGATGCCTCCCTGAGTCCAGAATCTGCACCCCGTGTTGCCTCCAGCAGGTCCTCGATGATGATTCTCTGACCCACTTCGTCTTCAACGGACAAAACAACAGTCTGGCAGTTGCTTAACTCCTGCACAGCAAAAATTCAGCCTTATTACAAAAAAAGTTACGTACAGGTCATTCAGCTTTATAAAATCATAGTAAACTGTTAAGACCAAATATAAGTATAAAAACACTTGGTAACAATTTTTTAATTCCACTGAACATTTCTTTCATTTTAGACTAGGAAATGTCATTTATTAGATTAGTTTCCTAACTTGATATGATAAATATTACCAAATAAAGCTACATGAATATTCATGCTTTTTCAAATATTTTTTAAATATTAAAATAAAGCAATTTTCTGCTCTAAGGGTACCTGAGGTCCCTCCTCAGTGCCCAGCTTTTCTTTGAGAGATGAGAGCAATGCAGGCAGTATAACTCCCAGGTGACGTGTCAGAGCATCACCTGTCACAGCAGACAGGAAGGCGAGCACACGTGTATTCACTGGGGGAGAAGTGAGCTACAGAGAAGGAAAGAGTAAGCCAAGAAAAGAAACATTTAATTACAAAGAGCAGGCACAATACACAACATTATTACAGTTTGTGACTGGTAACAGTCAGTCTGGTTTTAATATAGATGGTGCGAGGTACTGATGAATCAATGGACAAGATATAAAAAAAAAATTTGATAAGAGCGACAACCTTGGGCACCAGGTAAGGCAGCACTGATCGACTCTTCACAGCCATTACTTGCTTCAGTCCGTCAAGAGCAAACTCAGCTGTTTCCTCGTCCTCCTGCAAACCAAAAAGCAATTTATCTTTTATTAAGGAAGAGTGACTTTTGTTATGCAAGCCAAAATGCTAAAAAAAATAAAATAAAAATATAGCTGCAAGCAGCGATGGCAGGCCCTCGCACATTTGTGTATCGCTATACGGTGCCTCCCAGAAAACAATGCACGGTGGGCAAGTGCATCAAGTGGTTAAATATCAGTGGACTATTTTATGTTGTTACTGACGCATTTGGGGACTGTAGGTAAAAGAAACCCCACATTTTAGACAAACGGGGACGCTAGTGAGACACTTAAGAGACAAACGTTTGTTTGACCTTTTTGTCCACACTTGTGATGTATGTGACTTGTCAAATGTGATGTATGTGTCAAATTTCAAGTTAATCTAAGCACGCCAAAAGCCTTAAATATGCCTGAAATAAAAGTAAAGTTTGACGCGTTGATATGGGAACAGTGTTCGAGATATCAAAAATCATTTTGCAATTTATCATCTACCATGTCTCGGCATCATGTTGATTACGTTTGGTGTCAATCGCATGAATATCCTAGGAGGAGTATTTAAAAGTTCACCACATGCAACTGTCAAAAAATCCACCGTTTGACACACTTCCTGTCGCCTGTTGGTGGCGCTATGTCTGAGATTCACAATAGGCACATCGATGCGATCGGAATCCTTGGCCGAACATACACACTGCGTGTCATCCGATTAAGAAATTTTTTGCTTTAGATATTAGACACTACCTGTTTCCCTGAATTCGCCATAAATTTGTCGCCTTGCCATGGCAGCACCGTTCAAGATGATAAAAATCCCTTCACAATTTAGCAAGTGCAATGTCTCGGCATCATGTTCACCACGTTTGATGTCAATCGCATGAATTCCCTAGGAGGAGTATTTAAAAGTTCACCGCATGCACTTATAAAACAACCCAACATGGCCGACTTCCTGTTGGGCGGAGCTCATAGGTTTGATTGTAAAAGTTGTTCGGGTCTATGAGATCTATATGCATACCAACTCTCTTACATGTGCGTACATGTTTGCCCGATCTGTGCACCAATATTTGTTTTTGCATTACAGGGGGCGCTACAGAGCCCTACTGCCACGCCTATGTTCCAGTCTTTGACCGGTCCTAATGGCAGACGACTTTGACGTGTGTGCCAAATCTCCAGTGTTTTCGAGCATGTTAAGGCACCCAAAGTGCATGCCAAAAGCTTAAATACGCCTGAAAATGAAAGTAAAGTTTGACGTGTTGCCATGGGAACAGCGTTCAAGATATAAAAAATCCCTTCGCAATTTATTATCAACAATGTCTCGGCATCATGTCGACCACTTTTGGTGTCAATCGCATAAATATCCTAGGAGGAGTATTTAAAAGTTCACCACATGCAACTGTCAAAAAATCCACCGTTTGTGACTGACACACTTCATGGCGCCTGTTGGTGGCGCTATGTCCGAGATTCACAATAGGCACATCGATGCGATCGGGATCCTTGGCCGAACATATACACCATGTGTCGTCTGAATAAAACATTTTTTGCTTTAGATATTAGACACTTCCTGTTCTCCGAATTCGCCATAAATTTGTCGCCTCGCCATGGCAGCACCGTTCGAGATATCAAAAATCCCTTCGCAATTTAGCAAGTCCAATGTCTCGGCATCATGTTCGCCACGTTTGATGTCAATCGCATGAATTCCCTAGGAGGAGTATTTAAAAGTTCACCGCATGCATTTATAAAACAAACCAAAATGGCTGACTTCCTGTTGGGCGGAGCTCATAGTTTTGAGGGCGAAAGTTGTTCGGGTCGATGAGGTCTATATGCGTACCAACTCTCGTGCATGTGCGAACACAATTGCCGGATCTGTGCACCAATGTTTGTGTTTGCATTACAGGGGGCGCTACAGAGCCCCCCTGCCACGCCCGTATTCCAGCCTTTGTCCGGCCCTAGTGACAAAGGACTCTGACGTGTGTGCCAAATTTCAAGCATGTTAAGGGACCCCAAATGGCCAATGTGTGTATTAAAAAAAAAAAAAAAAACAAACAAAAAAAAACACAATAGGGCTTCGCACCTCTGGTGCAGGCCATTCTGGCCTGCTCCTCGGTGCTCGGGCCCTAATAAAATTATATTATACTGTTGAGCAGTGAAGATGACATTATTTTAGAATTGTTCAATTGTTTATAAAGTGTTCTCTAATTTTGATCAGTGTGTTTTTTTTTTTTTAATGCCTTAGTTATTTTGTGGAAAAGGTGTTCTGGTAGCATGGTATAGACAGGACAAAAACTCCTTCAACTGTTGAGCAGTGAAGATCACATTATTTCAGAATTGTTCAATTGTTTATAAACTGTTCTCTAATTTTGATCGCCAGTGTGTGTGTGTGTGTATATATAAATATATAACCAATGTCTACATTCCATTTCTATTTTTGCAACAATTTGATCATTTGCTAAATTCTACCAACTATCTAGTTGTCCCCTAGATACATGGCTGCTACTAACCAGCTAGGGTCAAGGAAGAATGTGCTTCTTCCAAGATATTTGAAGCCCCTTTTCCCACCAAAATGCTGCTCATTCTGCATCACAGGACAGCTCTAAGACAACTCTCAACACACTGGCATAAATGAGCAAACCATAAGCTATTGTTGTTCTGATGTGACTGATGAAGTCTCCCACTTGATGGCTTGCTTTTTTATCTGGGAACTCACAATTGTCCAAACAGGACAAATAGTATTCTGTGTCATCATTATTTATCAGAAATTTCCAGACTTGAATCAACTAGAAATTAGAGGTCGACCAATTATTCTTCACTGATACTAGCGTTACAGTTAGGGCTAGTACATATATATTGATATTTCTGAAACCATCTGCAAAAATCCATACCGTTTTTTTTGGCTTGCATCCATGTCTGGAGCGACTGAGGTCTGCTGTCATTATGAGAGCGGCCTCTAGAGGTAAATCACTGACACCACGTGCTGTTCGTTTATACACGCAAGACTGCTACTATGTTGCATTTCATATTTGTAATTTATTAATTATGATTTTACCTAATCAATATATTCATATTTATTTAATTTTCACGATTCAGTACTTTTTATGTATGCAATAAAGTTCAGTATTATTTTACATGGAGTGTTATGTTTGGTTTTTATCCAGTATTCATTTAATCCATCGGTTGATTAATCAGTTATCGGCAAGTACGATCCAACTATCAGTATTAGTAAACTGCACTAAATCGGTCGACCATTATTAAAAATTAACTCTTAAACTGCCTCAAATTACCAATCATATTCAGAATATTTATTTTGAATTATTATAGAAACTCTAAAAAAATATATTTTGATTTCAGATTCTGAAAATATATAGAGAACCCCAGTCTTAAAAAAGATGTTAAAATTGTTGCCATGTGTACACTGTGTAAAATTTTTTTTATAAATATAAAGGAAGATGAAGAGGGGCTTGGAGGAGGAAAAAAAGTCCTGGCCTCACCAGTTGCTTAAGCAGAGCAGGGAGGATGTCATCCAGTGCTTGGTGGCCAATGGTGGCATGTAGCTGTTCAAAGGTTTTAGCTGCAGCTTCACGCACATCCTCTAATGGATCACAAAGAGCTTTACGGACTGTAGGCACTAAGGACTCAGAGAACACCAGCACCTGTTAAGCACACAGAAATACCGCTCAGCACTGTAATTCAAAATAAACATTAATAAAATGTAAAAACAAAAGAAAAAAACTGTGCTACATACAGCATCTTTGCTGGTGGATTTCATAATTTCGCTGAGACCGATGCAGACACCCTGCCTCTCATCACTCTTCTCAGAGCGCAGACCATCCTCCAGTATAGGGATAATTTCAGGAAGGATCTTCTCCCCAAGCTTCCTTACTAAATCCCCTAGAGTACGAGCTGCGATCTGGCCAAGGATAAAAAGCATCTTTTAAGTACTTCAACTAGTGACTAACACACTTTCATTGAATTAATGATATTTGTAAAATGAACAAAATATCTCAAATCAACTATCACACTTTATAGAATATAAGACCTTAAAGTACAAAAATATAATGGTGTGTACCGTTCTCTTGTCAGGGCAGGTGGAGGCCAGGAAGCCTAGCAGAAGGGAGAAGAGTGTAGGCAGGATTTCTCGAAGTGTACGTGGCGTGTTGGACACCACAATCTTCCAGACATGCAGGGAGGCCTGTCTTACCACAAGCTGTGTATCTGAGCGGCCCATATAGAGACCAGAGAGCACACGGTTTCTTCTCTCTGCTCCCAGTGCACCAATAATGGCCTGAAGAGCACAATAAACATTTTGCTTACAGCCATGAACCACCAAGGAATTAGTTCTGACCACAACAAGTTATCTTGAACACGTAATTTTACTTTTTTTGTTATTTTTAATTTTTACAGGAGTCTTTAGAATCAGTGCTTTGTACTAGCAAACTAAGTAAAGTGGTTTTCTTTTTGAAAAGATAAAGTATTTGGAAAGGAAGCTGCTGCATTGTCTGTCTGTGCAAAGATTTGTCCTTTGTCTAATTAAGAGTGAACAGTGAAGTAATTGGCTTAAAAGGGAATGACTTATAGGTGCTATAATGTAAGTGGAAACTGGAACTATTAATTTTCCTGAGGGTTTTATTAAATGGTGGCAAAAGTAAGTCAAACTTCTTGCTAGCACCATAAAAACAAAGTGTGTATTTCCTTACATAACGAGTGGTGATATATATCTTAACTGATTATCTTTTGAGCTGCTTTTGATCAGCTTAAAAAAAAGGTACTTACTAATGGTAATAAATGTTATTTTATTTTTTGGAAAATGTGAAACAGTTAAATTCCCAAAATTGTACAATTTTAAAACTACAGAAAGTGTTGGTGATGCAACTTAAAATAAATAAATAAATCTATTAATTAAAATAATACATTTTGATTTATCAAACATGGTGCATGTACCTTGTTGGACTGAGCTGTTCCAAAGTTGTCATCCTCAGAAGCAGTCTCTGTTGTCATCTTCCCTGAAACTCCTGAGATGTGGAAAAGCAGGTCTCCTAGCAACTGCACAGAGCTGAACCTGAGGACGGAGATATTGGCAAATTTAGAATATCTGCAGATCTGGCACTATTTTAGCTTTGATTTTATAATCACATGTTTGTGGCGGAAACAAGCTTCCATAGGATTCAGGCCAAGGAAATTAAATTTCCAAAGTTTGGGATCATTTCAAACAATCCTTTTTTGAGCATTTTTACATTTAATTTTTATATTTTCATTTGCATTTTAATGTAATGTGGCAATTAAATGCACTAAATGGGTTTAGTTTTCACAGATATTCTTGTATGCAATTTCAGCAATAAAATGTAAATTTTTCTAAAAAGGAAATCAAATACCGTATTTTTCGGACTATAAGCCGCTACTTTTTTCCCACGCTTTGAACCCCGTGGCCTAAACAACGAAGCGGCTAATTTATGGGGTTTTCCTGGGTTTTTCCCGGTTTCACAAGATTCAAGCCAAAAAACTGAACCCCATAACATTAGACCAATGAAATTGCCGAACGGGTTCAGGTGAACCAATTAAACTCTTTATATTAAATCAGATGCGCTCCCACTGAATCGGGCCACAGCACATCATAAATATGGATGATGTTCCTCTGACGTTTGACCTGCTGCTCACTTGGACTGTCAACAGGAAATGCGAATCCTTCGTCACGCTGAAAACAACCAGGCATGAAAACTCACTTCACCTGTGTTCTGAGCTGCACGGCATCGGGAGAAAAGCTTCACCAATGGTGATTTTTAAACGCACGACGATGCCAGAAGATAAACTCCCGAAAGAAATTGTTGTGGAGGGAAGGAGGAAGACAGTGAACAATGACTTTCTTGGTAGGCTACTGTTTAGAGTTCAGGGATGGGCAAACTTTTTGACACACGTACCACAATGGGTTCTAAAATTTGACAGAGGAGCCGGGTCATACACACACACGTGTGTGTGTGTGTGTGTGTGTGTGTGTGTGTGTGTGTGTGTGTGTGTGTGTGTGTGTGTGTGTGTGTGTGGTGTGTAAGGAGAGTGATGGGGTGCTGCGCCAGATGACCTGGCCTCCACAGTCACCGGACCTGAACCCAATCGAGATGGTTTGGGGTGAGCTGGACCGCAGAGTGAAGGCAAAAGGGCCAACAAGTGCCAAGCATCTCTCAGGGAACTCCTTCAAGACTGTTGGAAGACCATTTCAGGTGACTACCTCTTGAAGCTCATCAAGAGAATGCCAAGATTGTGCAAAGCAGTAATCAATACAAAAGGTGGCTACTTTGAAGAACCTAGAATATTACATTTTCAGTTGTTTCACACTTTTTTGTTATGTATATAATTCCATGCAATTTGTTGATCTTTTTTTTTTGCCAGTGCATCAATAAACACAGCAGAAAAACTCAAGTTCAGTTTCAGTAGGAACAGTGTTGTTGAACTCCTTTGTTCTCAGGATAGATCTGAGGTGTTTGTCAGAAACTGTCGCAGTTTTTATGGAGTATCAGATTAATCTCTCTTAATAGAAGAAGAGAGTATTGCACGCAAACAACATCAATGGAGCTGAAGTGCGACATCTTTAGGGAAAACGTGGGCATTACAGGGGAAAGGTAAATTAAACAAAGTTTACCCGTACCTATTTTAATAGAATTTGGTCACGTTCGGCGGGCCGTAGTTTGCCCATGTCTGGTTTACATGCAAGGCGTGCAACAGACACTGTCTTTCGTTAAAGCCTGTGTAAAGTTTATTAGTTTCAATGTAGGCACCTGCGGCTTATAGACAGGTGCGGCGTATTTATGTTCAAAATAAAAATCCTTGTAAAATTCAGTGGGTGCGGCTTATATTTGGGTGCGCTTATTAATAGTCTGGAAATTACGGTATTTAAGGAGCATCTGTGCCACCACCAGCAGTCTGGTCAGTCAGATTACTTAACACCCTGTTACCTCCTAATGCTTAGCTGACTAGCCAAACTAGCACAACAAAATGTACTACTGCTATTCCAGCAACAGTTTATATCTCATGTTCTGAGTACTTATTGTCCTAAGTATTCATTTTATATAATGTGTCCTATACTGTGTCCCCTCAACAGTATTATAAGAGTGAGACAATTTCGTCCCTCACCTGATCCTCCAGAGGTCATCAAACAAGCCTTGTTCCAGCTCAGGCAGCAGCAGGGCAATGGCTGTCTCCGCATACATACTGATGATGCGCTGACCTGCTCTCAGTGCTGTGTCTCTTACATACTCATTTTCATCAGCCAGAGCCTGAATACACAGAGAAAGAGAGGGAAGGAGACATTAATTTTCTTTCAACAAAATATGCCTTTCTATTAAAAGCTTCAGCAGATTCAGAAAACAAAAGAAAGAAGAAATAGTTCTCATCTCTACATATCTGCATTGCTAGAGAACTACAGCATTTTATTCTTAACATTGTTCAGAGAGATTAAAAACAAGTGATTCAGTGGAGTGTAAACATTTCTGATTAGCTCTCTTCTCTTTTATGAATAGTTGTCTAAGTATGTTCAGTTTACATACTCATAAGGATATTGATTTTTAAGAAATCTATCCATAATAATACAATAAATGTCTTTTGGTGAGCTTCTGGTCAAAGTAAATTAGATTAAATTAGACATTTGAGAGAATAAAGTGTAATACCTTTAGGATGCAGGGAATAATCGGGCCTACATAGGGAGTGAACCGTTCACCAAAGGTGAGTGGAAGATAGATGAACATCATGATGTAGCCATCGCGCACATGAGAAGCGATGTCCACTTTGCTTGCTGTCTGGACAACATCAGGCATCAGTTTGTCCAGCTTCTCAACACCTAACCCAGCCATCACCTCTGCTAGACCTACACGAGAGAGAAAACTTCTTTTAGCTTCATTATTATACTCAAAATTACTTCATCATTAATAAAAACATTGACAGCTCAACAGAAATACTAAAATATAGAGAAGACAAAGAAAAGCAGTGAAAGAAATATGCAATTATGCAAGATGAATTAGTAGCTGTTATTATATAGACAGATTTAATAAAGTAGCTTTTTCTAAAAGTGGTAGTTTTCATCACCCACTGTGATTTTGCCATTAAAGCAACCAAACACAGTTTGTTACATTTAAAATTGATTTAGAAAACTGGAGCAACATGGTTTATAGTATAACATCTGGCCAACATTAAAGAAATCAGTATTGCAAAAGAGGGAACCATACAAACTATTTTATCTCATAACTCTTAAACACTCTCAAACATGTTTTGCTATGAAAAGGTCTTTGCTGTTAAAGTGATTTAAAAGATTGTTGCTCTCACCCTGTGCAGCTCCAGAGCGATCCACAGAACTCTGCTCAGAGGCTAGAGTCTCCATCAGCCATGGCAGCAGATCATCGAAGCAGGACTCACCCATGCCCTTGACCATAGCTCCAAGTGCTTTTGCTGACACGGTCCGCACCTGCCAGAGCAGAGAATGTGCACTCTTAACAAGGGCCAGGACAAAAGTGTTTTCTAGTGATATAAAATGCATACGTATGTATACAAGGGTTATTATTATTTTTTTTTAAATAATACCCTAAAAAAACAGATACACGAGGGACAGAATGTGTATGGAGATATATGCAAATGATATCTTCAGATTAGTCAATAAAGCATGGACAACCTCTGGTACAGGATCCAGCAGGGATGACTTGAGCCCCGGAATCACACTAGGCAAGTATGGAGAGAGATCCTGAACCAAGCACAAAATATCAAATAATTAAACAGGATTCACAAGCATGACAATAAAAAATAAAAAAAGACAACTATTTTTTGCTTAATACATGCTTAACAAATTAACAAGAAAAGCTAGAATCGAGACATTTTGAACAGCATCGCAGTAAATGTAATGTTATCAGAGATCATGAGCACACCTTCTGGTCAGTGAGGGAATACATGTTGCCGATGATCTGTGCAGCCATTTTGCGTGTGTCTGTCGACCGGTCCTGAAAAGCCCTCTGAACAATGGGCATGATGAGAGCCAGTGAGGGAGCATCGATAAAGTGCACAAATTTGGTCTCAAGCAAAGTTTGTAGACAGTGCTGGGTCTTGTGTGATGGGTCCGTCAGAGCATCCAGTAGAATGGGAGTGATTGCTAAGAACCCAGGGAAATAAGTTAACAATAAGAGATTCCACCACTTATGAAACATAGGAATATGAAAAATTATGCACAAATCCATTTGAGTTAACTCATCACCTGTTTATCTCCTTTATATGTGGAAAAAGTGTCCTGATTTCTTATTTTTTTGCATGTTTGTCACACTTTAATTCAAACTATATTAAATATTAGTAAAAGATAACAAGTGAACACAAAATGTAGTTTTTAAATGAAGGTTTTTATTATTGAGGGAAACAAAATCCAAAACTACATGGCCCTGTGTGAAAAAGTGTTCGCTCCCTAAACCTAATAACTGGTTGGGCTACCCTTAGCAGCAACAAGTGCAATCAAGCATTTGTGATAACTTGCAATGAGTCTGTTACAGCGCTGTGGAGGAATTTGGGTTCATTCATCTGTGCAGAATTGTTGAATTCAGCCACATTGGAGGGTTTTCGAGTATGGACCACCTTTTTAAGGTCATGCCACAGCATCTCAATAGGATTCAGTTCAGGCTGTTACTTTTATACCAGACAAAATGGGACAGACCTTCTAAAAAGTTAAACTTTTGTCTCGTCAGTCCACAGAGAATTTTCCCCAATAGTCTTGGGGATCATTAGTTTTCTGGCAAAACTGAGACGAGCCTTTATGTTATTCTTGCTCAGCAGCGTTTTTTTCATCTTGGAACTCTGGCATGCTAACCATTTTTGAACAGTCTCATTCTTATGGTGGAGTCATTAACACTGACTTTAACTGAGGCAAGTGGGGCCTGCAGTTGTTTGGATGTTGTTGTGGGGTCTTTTGTGACCTCTTGGATGAGCCGTCGCTTTGCGCATGGGGTCATTTTGGTCGGGTGGCCACTCCTGGGAAGGTTCTCCACTATTCCATGTTTTTGTCATGTGTGAAAAATGTCTCTCACTGTGGTTCACTGGAGATAAAATGCTTTAGAAAAAGCTTTATAACCTTTTTCAGACTTAAAGATCTCAATTACTTTCTTTTGGTCTACTTCACTTTGTCAGGCAGGTTCTATTTAAGAGATTTCTTGATTGTGCAACAGGTGTGGCAGTAATCAGGCCTGGGTGTGGCTAGAGAAATTTAACTTAAGTGTAATAAACCACATTTTTAACAGGGGGCAAACACTTTTTCCACACAGGGCCATGTAATCAGACACTGATGAGCAAACTTTTTTTCACACCACTATATTTATTTATGTACATTACACAATATGAATGAGAAAAGATGCTTTAAGGGCTAGGAAAAGTGTGGAGGATGGCATTAGGAGCCAAACCAGAATGGTAGAGGAAAAACAGTCAAGAACAGGAAGCTCTTCCACAAGCTGCTGCCTACTATTTAATTATCTGATAATATGCCTATTTTGCTTTTACCTTGGATCTCTGGGTTACGGATAACCGAGCCAATCTGGCGCAGTGCCTGCTGCCCGGCCTTCTGCACTTTGACGTGCGAGTCTGTGAGAACTTCAGTCAACTTGGGCACAATGCTGGGCAGACATGATGACAGCTGTTTAGGGGCACAAAATGCCATTGCACCAAGCAACTCCACTGAACCTGCAGAGCACAGAAACACACTCTGTTTTTAAAATTGTATTCTTCGCATAAACATTTCTAGTATCCATAAATATTTAAAGGTTAAATCACAGCTTGTGTGGACAGACAGAGCAATCACAAAGTTATTATTTCTAAGTCTATCTTTACTTTGCTGAAGGCTGCTCAGATGTCTAGATGTTTGAATTTATATATATATATTTATATTTTTCTTTGATAATTTCTGGATATTTACAGCTTGTTTAAAAAAAAAAAAACAAAAAAAAAACCTGACCAACCAATTTTTCAGATTTTATTACATTTGATTATTTTCCTGTAAATTAGCACATAGCACAATTCTGTAGACTTCTGAATTCATTGTGTTAACAAGTTAATCCATCAATAAATATTAGTCAGCCCTGTCAGGTTTACTAACCTAGCCATGTAAGTCTCAGCCAGGATATTGAATCAAGAGCAGATACATTCTTTCTCCACACTTTGGTAAAGGTTAAACTCGGTTGTACAACTGTGTGGCTTATCTCTGTATTTATTTGCAACTTCCTAAATGGACTTTACATTATTAATGCTGATGATGGTCTTGTGCTAATGTTACATATATTCTCTGCAAGTCTTCTACAAATGTAAGACTATGATACCTTCAACCCTGCCTGTAGAGGTTGTTGATGTTACCATCTAATGCTTGTACTGAATATTCCTTTTCACTCCCATAGCGTGATCTTCATGTTGCTTTATTCTTGTTAACAACATAGAACCTTTACACCAAGAACTGATAGACTTTACATTTTTTAAGAGGGTACTCTTAAAGAACAAAAAATACCTGTTAGTCATAAGCTGGATAAATGTGTAGAAACCCAATTTAAACACAAACGTCTTTGATGTGTAACAAAACAAAACAAAAAACTAACCGTGCCATTGCTAAACTTTCAAAAAAGAATATAGGTGGTTGTAAGGAGCACAGAGAAACTCTAAATGTTGAATTCAAACCTGCTTTGGTCCTCCAGGACTCTTCCTCTAGGGCTACAAGAAGAGATGGCAGGACCAACTTCACCCCATGAGCACTTAGATTACGCATTACAGCTTTGGCACAGTCATCTGCTGCCTGGGAGACGAAGAAGAAAAGAAAAGGACAAGACCAGGTAAAAACTGGAGAAAAAAGACAGAAAGAACAAGGAAAGCAGAAAGATACACGTTTGTGTATACCTCTCTGACATACTGGTTCCCATCTCCAAAGCAGAGGAGAAGGTGGGGCAGCACGTGTACTACATATGGCTCGAAAAGTTTCCCCAGCATGTTGCACAGCATTTCAAATGCAAACAGGGCACCTGGAAACAAAGAACATAAACTAGAACGGTATGCACAAAAAATAAGATAATATTTATATACTGCTACAGAATATTATTTCAGATTATCTACTCACGTAATCCATTTCACACCCGTATTTACCAGTTATTAAAAAACAAATACTAGAGTTATTACAGTTCTTACTGACTAGGTGCTGCACGATTAAATGTTTCGCAATTGCAATGTTGGCTTGTGCGATTATATGACGGCAAACGGTGCGATTTAATTAATGAATTAAATAAATAAATAAATAAGTGCATGCGTGGACACATACTTTCTGAGAACAGTTTGCAGATTTTCTGCTCCGCTAACAAAACAAAAAAGACCAGATAGTCTCAGTCTAGGCAGTGCGTGTGTGGTGTGTGTGTGGTCACGTGACTTTTCGATGTGCAGCGCAGACACCAGGTGAAGCTGGATGCCGAGCAGACCGACACTGAGCTGATACCTCTGTTACCAACATTGAGCAGAGAGAGGAACTGTGCAAGATTTGCTAAATTAAAGTTGCTACATCACGTGGCAATATAACAAATCACTAACAAGATCTCACTGGTTCCAGGTTGGAAGAAAGAGACAACAGGCTCAACAGTTGGCAGAATGGTTCAACAGACAGAGCTTTCTTTTATTTTTCATTTATGCCCCTGCCCCTTTCCTCATACTCACGCTGGGATACACACTCACTCGCGGTAATGCATAACCCCTGCATACTTGCGTCTCCACACGCATCCTCATACACTTCAGCTCTACTCTGTCTCTCTGTCTCTCTCTCTCTCTGGTGTCTGTTACATCCAGCGTAAACTGACGTTTCTAGCCTTTTGGAACTCTGGGCAAGATTCCTATTGTCACCCCCCATGGCTTTGCCCTCCCACCACAATGCTTTACTCACACACCATACAAATCAACAGCAATCTTCCATTTAAAAAAATAAAAATAAAAAAATGTTACACACATTGTAATAATAATTATTTTAAAATTGCCTAAATTTGGGTATGTAAACATACACTGTATCTTGAACTTCAGCAGAAAATGTATATTTAAATAAATAATTTAAATGGCCAGCAGCAGGGCATTTCCTGTTTGTTTGGACAAAATGTTCTAAATATTAGATTTTTGTGAAGATTTATATGTTTTTATGTATTTGTTTATTCAATTCAGCTGTACCTTGGAGACAAATTGTTTACATTGATGCAAATAAAAAAAAATGACCTATTTTGAAAACCTTTATAGTTTTACAAATACACATTTTAGCATTATCACTAATTTGTGTGCAATTTCCTTGATAACCAATCATTTATTATATTCCAATCGCATACCGCAATAGCCCTTACTGACCAGGTTATTCTAAGGTTATCTGTACATCATTTTTATACTTTATCCTGCATATTAACTTAGATGAGATTTAAGAGCTATATAAAATACCTTGCAATCAAAATTTGAGCACTCACCCTCTCTGCGTCTAGCATTCTTTTTGTCTTGAATGGCATCAGTGAGCGTGGTCATAATATCCTGCTGTTTGAGAGAGAGGATGCCCAGGCCCTTTACTAAGCCGGCTAAGCCATAGGCAGCACCTTTCCTCTCTGCGTACTTGTCACTCTCTAGCAGCAGCTGCAGTAGCTTGCGCACCATGTCACCCGCATCCTCCTTTATAGCAGGCACCAGAGGAGGCAAGCAACTGGCCACAGACTCCTGGACCTGTAGAAATGAGTCACATGCTGCTTTGGCATTCTGATCTCTGGTAATTTCCCCATTCCAATATTTAGACAGAAGTTTGGACTAGCACTTTCAAATTATTTAGAATGCCCCACACAATTCTCATTGTAGGGGTGTAAAGGTACACATTCGTACCGAACTGGTTCAATTCAAGAACTTTCGAATCTGTGCACGTGTACTGAAAGCAATCTGTGTTTTATGTGCCAAACATAATTAAAAGCTGGGTTCTCTAATGAACATATTCATTGATGAACTGCAAGTTTGTTTAGTCTCTGCCCTTGGAGTGCAGTGTCACTGTGGCTACTCACTCTGTACCAGAAACATGATTTGTAATGCACATGTGCAAAAAAACTCGCCAACGTTTATGATATGGATTCTTTAGTGCTTTATGTCCAGCTTCAAGAATATTTCTTAAAAGGAAAAATTTCTCAGAATTCTATGGAAGGAATTAATTAATTAATAAATAACTCTCTCACCAGTTTCTTAAATGAGGAACTTGTTAAAGAATGCTCAAAAAAGGTCAAACAGTTAAGTAGAACATATCTTTAGAAAATTAAATATAAAATGTAAAATACACACATATACACATCTGTATATGCACATACACTTATACTGTGTACACATTTACCCAAAAGGGGTCTAACAAATGTAAATTAATTAGATTTTTCTATGTATACAATTTATTTCATCAATTTAATTTGTGCCAATTTAATTGTAAAATTGGATTGCATTCATTTGATTTATTCGCTTATATATATATATATATATATATAAAAACAAACCTATATATATTTTTTTAACCAAGCAGCATTTAATTTAAAATTATTATAAAAAATATAAACTGTTGATGTTCACAAATGTTAATAATAATAAACAACGTTAATAAAAAAAATTAAAAGCGATTTTGTTTTTCAATTCTTCCCCTTATCTATCTGTACCGAAATTTTTACTTAACAGTGACTTAAAAACTGAAGTACACACCGAACCAAGAATTTTGTGTACCGTTACACCCCTATCTCACAGTTCACTCAACTTTGTTACATTTTTGTAACCTGCTAGTAAATTGGTAACAATAATGTTATGTTTGTAAGTAAAACAGCAAATACTAGCTGCTCTAATTAGCATATTGTTCCACCCCTATGATTTATTTGTGATTTAAAACTACAATTCTGGAAAAGAGACATTGTTAACCTGCTGAGAGGGAGTGGAAAGGGCAGTGATGAGCTTGGCGACTATGGGCTTGACTTTTGGGTCACTCTTGTCCAGATGTTTGGCCAGTGAGCCCATGAGGATGACCACACTCTGACGCACTGAGTCATAGCTGGCATCCTGTGGGGCGTTCTTCAGAAACTCCTCAAACACGGGCAGCAGAGAGTTCACATTGTCCTAAAATATTTACACATTTTCACATTAAAATCTTTTGGCTATAGTCTAATAATAATAATGAACATTTATAGTAAGTATAGCATATACATTTACATCGAGAATTAAAAAAAAAGTGTTAAGTTTGAAAAATCACTCTTCAAATCGTTTTGTTCCAGGTGCTAATGTTAACAGTTCAGATAAAAAGACAAGTGGGAAATTTTGGATGGTGAGATACCTTGCCATGGGTGTTGAGGACAGACAGTGCAGCATCCAGCATGCTTTGCCTCACTTCACTGTGTCTGTCGTTGAGAGCATCAGGTACAAAAAACAGAAAGATGGGAGTCACCTGATTCTCTCCCAACCACTGAGAGAGCTTATTGAGAGCCAGAGCGATCCCGCACCTGCAGACAGGAAATGTGTCATTCCAGTGCCCATCTTTGCAGACAGGAATAGTATTACTCAATAAGCATTAGCTTTACCTTGCTTCCCACTGGTCAGGAGGTGCTTCTGAGATTACTCGTCCCAAAGCATCCAGGACTGGTGGTGGTCTCTGCAATTTTCAAGGTAAATGATGTGTTAAGTATTGACCAATGTTATCTATTCTAAAATAATCAAGACATACAAACATCAGCCACAACATTAAAATCACTGACAGGAAAAGTGAAGAATACTGATTATCCTGTCACAATGTGAGTGAAAAATATTGCACAGTAAGAATGCTTTTAATAATAATTAACAAATTGGAATGTAAACAAACAAAAATAGAATAAACTTCATTTGCAGAAATGCAACTCCAAACTTGCAGAAAACCTCCACCGTGCTTCACTGGCCTGGCCTGTCGCAGGACCTAATTTCTATCAGACTGTTTTTATATATATATATATATATATATATATATATATATATATATATATATATATATATATATATATATATATATATATAAAAACAGTCTGATAGAAATTAGGAAACTAAGTATTTGAACACTCTGCTATTTTGCAAGTTCTCCCACTTAGAAATCATGGAGGGGTCTGAAATTGTCATCGTAGGTGCATGTCCACTGTGAGAGACAATAAAAAAAAAAAATAATCCAGAAATCACAATGTATTATTTTTTTAACTATTTATTTGTATAATACAGCTGCAAATAAATATTTGAACACCTGAGAAAGTCAATGTTAATATTTGGTACAGTAGCCTTTGTTTGCAATTACAGAGGTCAAACGTTTCCTGCAGTTTTTCACCAGGTTTGCACACACTGCAGGAGGGATTTTGGCCAACTCCTCCACACAGATCTTCTCTAGATCAGTCAGGTTTCTGGCCTGTCGCTGGGAAACATGGAGTTTGAGCTCCCTCCAAAGATTCTCTATTGGGTTTAGGTCTGGAAACTGGCTAGGCCATGCCAGAACCTTGATATGCTTCTTACAGAGCCACTCCTTGGTTATCCTGGCTGTGTGCTTCGGGTCATTGACATGTTGGAAGACCCAGCCTCGACCCATCTTCAATGCTCTAACTGAGGGAAGGAGATTGTTCCCCAAAATTTCGCAATACATGGCCCCGGTCATCCTCTCCTTAATACAGTGCAGTCGCCCTGTCCCATGTGCAGAAAAACACCCCCAAAGCATGATGCTACCACCCCCATGCTTCACAGTAGGGATGGTGTTCTTGGGATGGTACTCATCATTCTTCTTCCTCCAAAAACGTTTAGTGGAATTATGACCCAAAAGTTCTATTTTGGTCTCATCTGACCACATGACTTTCTCCCATGACTCCTCTGGATCATCCAAATGGTCATTGGCAAACGTAAGACGTGCCTGGACATGTGCTGGTTTAAGCAGGGGAACCGTCTGTGCCATCCATGATTTCAAACCATGACGTCTTAGTGTATTACCAACAGTAACCTTGGAAACGGTGGTCCCAGCTCTTTTCAGGTCATTGACCAGCTCCTCCCGTGTAGTTCTGGGCTGATTTCTCACCTTACTTAGGATAATTAAGACCCTACGAGGTGAGATCTTGCATGGAGCCCCAGTCCGAGGGAGATTGACAGTCATGTTTAGCTTCTTCCATTTTCTAATGATTGCTCCAACAGTGGACCTTTTTTCACCAAGCTGCTTGGCAATTTCCCCGTAGCCCTTTCCAGCCTTGTGGAGGTGTACAATTTTGTCTCTAGTGTCTTTGGACAGCTCTTTGGTCTTGGCCATGTTAGTAGTTGGATTCTTACTGATTGTATGGGGTGGACAGGTGTCTTTATGCAGCTAACGACCTCAAACAGGTGCATCTAATTTAGGATAATAAATGTAGTGGAGGTGGACATTTTAAAGGCAGACTAACAGGTCTTTGAGGGTCAGAATTCTAGCTGATAGACCGGTGTTCAAATACTTATTTGCAGCTGTATCATACAAATAAATAGTTAAAAAATCATATATTGTGATTTCTGGATTTTTTTATTTTTTTAGATGATGTCTCTCACAGTGGACATGCACCTACGATGACAATTTCAGACCCCTCCATGATTTCTAAGTGGGAGAACTTGCAAAATAGCAGGGTGTTCAAATACTTATTTTCCTCACTGTGTATATATATATATATATATATATATATATATATATATATATATATATATATATATATATATATATATATATACACACTATTGACTGTGACAGCTCTGACAGATACAATATGCTATTATATTTTTAAAAATATAACCATGAGTATCGCCACATTACTGTCTAGCTTCCAACGGTCAAAAAAAAGACTTGCATTTTACAATTTAAAACATTTAAGACACTTAACCATAACACTGTAGTTTTGAACATCTCATTCCACTGCAAAGTAAAATAAAATGTATTCTTATCATTCTGGAATAATCCCCAGACTGGGCCTTATTTAGGCAGAAGTAAGAAAGAAAAAGCCTTACATAAAGTTTCTTCTGGTAAAGCTCAGTAAGCTGGGACAGAACAGTAGCTGATTCTTCCAGGTATTGGCTCACAGCACTGGATAAAGCCTCGGCTGCAGCTGCCCTCACTGTTTCCTCATGGTGTGTTACATCTTTGATAATCAGTGGACACAGCTCAGGAACCAGCTCTAGACACAGAGTCTGCCACAGCCTAGAGAAGTCAGAATATGTATAAAACAACAGAGTGAGAACAACCACCAAAAGCATTTAAAAGAAGAAAAAGAATGGCTGAAGTATTACTGTCTGATTAATGACAATAGTAATATAAGATAAGAATACAGTTTCTTCATTTAAACTGGTAAACTAATGCAGCTTGTAGAGCAGATATGAAATGCTGCATGACAACTATAAAGAAATTGCATTAATGAGACGGAATGAAGACTCTCAAGAAGTCATTCATTCATATTACATACACAGGGCAGTTTCTAGCCTTTTTGGTACCCTAGGTGAGATTTCTATCGTCACCCCAATGGCTTTGCCCTCCCAACACATTGTTCCACCCCCACACCATACAACTCCTTTGCAACGTTTCATAAAAAAAGTTTAAATGTTTTTTTATGATACTGAGCCCCTAATGGTATTGACATGATGATGAAAGACTTTTACTCTAAGTAAACATGGACAATGTTCCCTGCCACCCTTTACAACTCTAATTTGTAATAATCATAATAATAAATACTCTTTGTGGGGCAGAGGTGAGGGTGGAAGGGCAGAGTCGGTGTTCACAGGTGCCCCCCAGCTGGTTGCACCCTAGGCAATGGCCTAGTTTGCCTATACAGTGGTACCTCGACATACGAGTTTAATTCGTTCCGTAACCTTGCTCGTATGTCAAATTGCTCGTATTTCAAAGCAAATTTTCCCATTGAAATTAATTGAAATGCCATTAATCTGTTCCAGCCCCCAAAATGCCACCCCAGTTGTTTTTGTTACGTGTTTTTGAATGAGAAAAATTTATTTATAAATGACAAATATTGTATAAAACATAAAAGAGAATGTAAAGATATAATAAGGTTTTATTCAGTATATTTTCCTTAGAGATGAGACGACTTGAGCTAACGAAAACGCCGGTGGTGTGTGTGTGTGTGAGTTTGCGGAGGGAAAACTCGTTTTTTACTAATCACTCCTGCACACTACGTATCCCTAAACTTTAAATGTTTTACTTTTTCTTCTTTGCTTATTGTTACTTATCCGCTTGAACTTTTCCCGGCGGCAGCGTCACAGCTCATTAGTTCATGCTCGTGGAATGATGAGATGGACAACATTAGCCGATGCATACCACTTTACTTGTTTTATGAAGATAGATTCGCAGGGTTACAGTATAATATAACTCCCAGGTGGATAAACTTGGATTAACCGACCGCACTGCAGAACACAAATTATATAAATCGCACACAGGAAAAACATCCAGCCCGCACACTTCTTTCCCGCACACTTCTTTCCCGGACTTCAATACCCAGAGATAGTAGCCTTAAAAAAACAGCTCTCATTTTCCCTCTAATGCAACACTATCTTAATTTTCGTCACAATCTTCGCTTTCTGGCTTTGATTCGCCATCTAGCAGCGGCGTCTCAAGCTTGTATCTCAAGTTTTTGCTCGCGTATCAAAGCAAAAAATCGACCGAGTGACCGCTCATATCTCAAAAAACTCATATGTTAGGGCACTCGTATGTCGAGGTACCACTGTACCTAGAAATGGTACTGGCACACTCAAACACATACGTTTGAGTATCAGGGCATTTCAAACATGTGCTTATGAAGATGGAGAAAGTAGCAGATTATAAGTACACTAGATACAGTACAAGATATGTGAAGTACATAGTAGTTCCCTGAATTCTACTTAAGATTACACAGTACCTTTCAAAATAATTATTGGCATACTCATAAATTGAGCAAAAATCTTTGTATATTGCATACATTAATACTGAATAATAGTGTACTACTCAAACAACAGAAGAAACTATTTATATAAACTAATTTGTTATCTTAGCAATATTTATTAGTAATATAAACCCTCCCCCCAAAAAAACAAAACAACTTAGTTTTCCTTTGCTAGTCCCCAAGAACACTGTCACACAGAATTCTACCACATATATAGTGCCTTCCAGAATTCTTGCCACCCGTTATTTAAACTAACAAATTAACTAATAAAAATAAAAGGGACTTAAAATATTCTGATTGTAGAAGTGGAGTAAGATCCCTCTACATGCGTCTCTAATATTGTTAGAAAATTTCAATAATGGGCTCAGCTATTGAACAAAATTTAACATAACTTGAAATAAATAAATAAAACGTATTTATAAAACTATTCTGAATACTCTGAATCCCATGCATACTATTTATTAGTGTCTGGAGAGAACTGTGAAATGTGTAGATTTTTGAGAAATGTTAGACAGTGATGTATATATGTGATGCATTTTAATGTGAATAGAAATTACTAGACTGTATCTTCATATGAATCAAAGCACCTCAATAAGGCAAGGAAAGCTAGAAGAGGAAAAAATGGGCCATGTAATAACTGGGATAACAGTATTGGTTCCTCTGATGCAAATAATTACTGAATTAAATAAATCACTAGCATTGTCAATGCAGCTGTTTAACATATTTAGGGATTTCTTCTAAGGCTGCAACAACTAATCAATAGTCAAATTTGTTAATGAATGCCATTATCAATTAGTTCAGCTGTTCAACACTGTAACCTGCAAGTTATGCAAAGCAGAGCTTGTGTGACATGGAAGTACCACAGTCATGCACAAGCACATGAAAAGAAAACGCAGCAGTTTCAGAAAAAGGAAAAACATCAGAGCACTGTAAGCAAAACTGTATAATCCTCATCATGTGAAGATGGTTTAGTTTAATGAAGTGCTATTCTGTAAACTGTTTGTTTGTAACTTCGGGACAGTCGCACTGTATATGTTCTGTCGTGACTCGCGAGCATCAGGTTGCGCAATGACCTTGCTTGAAATATAGTGATGGATTCAATTAAAACAGTGCAAACAAAACACTAAACCTAAAAGCAGCAAATAACTGCAGCACTAAATGATCACATTTCTAGTCACTGTTGTGGTTTCCAGTGAATGCTTATGCATTTGTACAAGAATGCATTTTTTTTTTTTTGTATCCAACCTGTTACTTTGCTGCATTTCCCCATTCCACTCTCTTTTTATAGCATTTGTCTACCACAACAGTTAGATTATCTTTTTCAAACGTGATTTACTGTGGCTTCACACACATATATATATATATATATATATATATATATATATATATATACAGTGAGGAAAATAAGTATTTGAACACTCTGCTATTTTGCAAGTTCTCCCACTTAGAAATCATGGAGGGGTCTGAAATTGTCATCGTAGGTGCATGTCCACTGTGAGAGACATAATCTAAAAAAAAATCCAGAAATCACAATGTATGATTTTTAAACTATTTATTTGTATGATACAGCTGCAAATAAGTATTGATACACCTGAGAAAGTCAACGTTAATATTTGGTACAGTAGCCTTTGTTAGCAATTACAGAGGTCAAACGTTTCCTGCAGTTTTTCACCAGGTTTGCACACACTGCAGGAGGGATTTTGGCCCACTCCTCCACACAGATCTTCTCTAGATCAGTCAGGTTTCTGGCCTGTCGCTGAGAAACATGGAGTTTGAGCCCCCTCCAAAGATTCTCTATTAGGTTTAGGTCTGGAGACTGGCTAGGCTATGCCACAACCTTGATATGCTTCTTCCAGAGCCACTCCTTGGTTATCCTGGCTGTGTGCTTCGGGTCATTGTCATGTTGGAAGACCCAGCCTCGACCCATCTTCAATGCTCTAGCAATACATGGCCCCGGTCATCCTCTCCTTAATAGAGTGCAGTCGCCCTGCATGATGCTACCACCCCATGCTTCACAGTAGGGATGGTGTTCTTGGGATGGTACTCATCATTCTTCTTACTCCAAACACGTTTAGTGGAATTATGACCCAAAAGTTCTATTTTGGTCTCATCTGACCACATGACTTTCTCCCATGACTCCTCTGGATCATCCAAATGGTCATTGGCAAACTTAAGACGTGCCTGGACATGTGCTGGTTTAAGCAAGGGAACCTTCCGTGCCATGCATGATTTCAAACCATGACGTCTTAGTGTATTACCAACAGTAACCTTGGAAACGGTGGTCCCAGCTCTTTTCAGGTCATTGACCAGCTCCTCCCGTGTAGTTCTGGGCTGATTTCTCACCTTCCCTAGGATCATTGAGACCCCACGAGGTGAGATCTTGCATGGAGCCCCAGTCCGAGGGAGATTGACAGTCATGTTTAGCTTCTTCCATTTTCTAATGATTGCTCCAACAGTGGACCTTTTTTCACCAAGCTGCTTGGCAATTTCCCCGTAGCCCTTTCCAGCCTTGTGGAGGTGTACAATTTTGTCTCTAGTGTCTTTGGACAGCTCTTTGGTCTTGGCCATGTTAGTAGTTGGATTCTTACTGATTGTATGGGGTGGACAGGTGTCTTTATGCAGCTAACGACCTCAAACAGGTGCATCTAATTTAGGATAATAAATGTAGTGGAGGTGGACATTTTAAAGGCAGACTAACAGGTCTTTGAGGGTCAGAATTCTAGCTGATAGACCGGTGTTCAAATACTTATTTGCAGCTGTATCATACAAATAAATAGTTTAAAAATCATACATTGTGATTTCTGGATTTTTTTTTTAGATTATGTCTCTCACAGTGGACATGCACCTACGATGACAATTTTAGACCCCTCCATGATTTCTAATTGGCAGAACTTGCAAAATAGCAGAGTGTTCAAATACTTATTTTCCTCACTATATATATATATATATATAAAATAATACTAATAATGTTTAAAGTGCTGTATTGTTTAATAATGAATACATTTTTTAAAAACTGATTATTTAAAAAAAAAAAAAAGAAAGAAAAAAAAGAAAGAAAAAATAAAACTTTATTCATCTGTTTATTTGACTTTGGCATTGTGGAAGTAACTTTACTTTGTGCCAAAATGTAAACTCTGCCATCGATTACTGAAATATTTGATATCTCAATATGCACTATGATGTATGTAGTTAGAATATGAAAAGTTAAAAAAAAAAAAAAAAAGTTGTCTTCGAAGTCAAAATGTTTAAGATGTTTAAGCCAATCAAATCAGAGAAGGTGGTGCTTTACTATTAACACAAGCCGTTTCATATACACTGATCAGGTTAAACATTATGAGCGGTGATGTGAGAAACACTGATTATCTCTTAATCATGGCACCTGTTAGTGTGTGGGATATTATTAGGCAGCAAGTGTACATTATGTCCTCAGATTTGACGTGTTAGAAGCAGGAAAAATGGGCAAGTGTTACGATTTGAGTGAGTATGACAAGGGACAAACTGTGATGTCTAGACGACTGGGTCAGAGCGTCCTTGTGGGATGTTCCCAGTCTGCACTGCTCAGTATCTATCAAAAGCTTCTGTCCGATTTAATATAAAGAGTCTTATTGTTTCACCTGAACCCGTTCGGCAATTTCATTGGTCTAATGTTATGGGGTTCAGTTTTTTGGCTTGAAGCTTGTGAAACCGGGAAAAACCCAGGAAAAAAATCCATATATTAGCCGCTTCACTGTTTAAGCCGCGGGGTTCAAATCGTGGAAAAAGAGTAGCGGCTTAGAGTCCGGAAAATACGGTAGTTTAACTCAATATGTGGCTTTTGCATTTTTTTTTTAAGTACAATTTTATGCGCAAGTGCCCTGGATAAAGGTTTTATATAGTTATATAAGCAAATCAACTATTTAAAAAATATATATATTATTATTCTTTTTTTTTTTATCTGATTCATTAAATTATTAAAATAATTGTTAGTTGCACCCCTTATTTATTACTTTTTTTTTTTAAAGCATATGTCGTAAAATAAGTCCACTCACTTGTCTGCCAGTGCGCTGCCTTCTTCCTCTACATCAAATCTGGACACCCAGAGTCTTCTGAGCACATTTAGACCATCTGGCTCAGCACTATCTGTGGGCAAAGCCAGCTGCAGTGCCAAAAGTCCCTGTGCACGTACACACACACACACACACACACACACACACACACACACACACACACACACACACACACACACACACACACACTTAAATAAAACAATAACTAATAGCTTTGGTTTCAGACATACTTTGCATATAGTCACCAAACGCAATCATTTGAATTTATCCAGATTGTGCACTAGCAAAAAAAATAAAGTTTTTGTTTTCTTGTGCATAAAAGAAGTTTACAAACTTATGCAAGACATTCTTTTTATATTATTACAGACTAAGCGACATTTAACTGAATGTCATTATTCCAATAAGTCTAAAGTTTATATACACTGTTTACTGAGCCTTTCAACAGTTTGGAAAATTTCAGCAAATTGTGTCGAGCTTTTAGGAACTGTGGGAATTTAATTTTAATGTATTTTGGTCAAGGAATTGTTTTCGTTAGACTTAAACTGTACATATGCTTAGAACAGTTTCCTTTATTAATGTTTATATGACAGCTCTAAGGTGCAGCTCACTTTTTACTTCCAAAGCAGAGTGATATTTGAGGAAATATTATAGCAAACATACCCTTAGGGCTGCATCTCTAACAGAAAAGCAAGGAGAGAGCAGTGCTTCTAGCAGTACATTAATCTCAGCTTGATCAGCCAGTGCACAGCCCTCCTGCCCTCCAGCACTTGCACAAAGAGCTGTGAGACAGCCTGATGCAAACACCTATAAAACATAAAAAAAACAAACCCACACATTAACACATGACAGTGATAGATTCCACTACTGAAGAGTTACTGCTTACATATCAATATGATGCTAGGAACACTATATACCTGCAGTCGTGGTGTGGCAGTACCAATTACTTTAGTGAGTAGCAACAGCATGTCCACACGGGGAAGGAGCTCTGGACCATCCTGACAAATAAGTTGAACATTCAGGATTAAATCTACACAACATCAGCCATAGAGACAGAAAAGAAATTTTCTTCATTTTAACGGTATGTCAAATTTTGTGAATGCAATGCCATAAAATTATGTATTCATATTATTTGCTATTATTATTCATACATTTTTTTTTTTATTATTAAAAAGCCCCAAAATGTTGCTTTTTTTTATCTACTGCAGAAACTCCTGCCAGTGAGTCTACCTCATCAATGAGTTCATCACTGTCATCATTGCTGGAGCGCAACTGAGAGTGTGTGTGAATGATCTCTAATGCATGTGTCAGCATGAGCTCTGCCTCCTCAGATGTGCCACTGTTTAAAGTAAGGATGGCCTGCAACAACGGGAAACAAAAAGAGAAAGCTGGAGCAGACAGAGGGCGCGTATCTGAAAAAAGAAATAAAATACTTTAGCACAGTACATTAAAAATCTTTATTTCACAAATTTCTATATTTCTGCAATAACATGTTTTTAAGTATTAGAAAGACCCTGTATTTCATTGCTGTGTACCTGTACTATGCAGTGACAAAGTTCTAACTACTTGTCTGTCTGTCAATTAGACTTTAAAACCTAAAAGTAGATTAGAACCCAATTAAACAAATGTAACTGATTATAATAATTCAGTGTTTTATTTTAGGAAAAAGGTCCAATATTAAACATCTGCAAGTATGTGAGCCTTTGTGTTCAGTGCTGCACATAGGCTTGTATTTTACCCAATTTGCCAGTACAAAACAGCTTCAACTATAGGATATAGGTGGGTTTCCTCACGTGAACTGCATGCTACATTGTCTTTATCAGCATTTTAATTAGGGTTAAGGTACGTTGACTTAACTAATTTAAAACTTTATTATTAACCATTCTTTAGTAGAGCTACTTTTGAGCTTAGGGTTGTGGTCTTGCGACTTGACCAACCTTATATTGAAATTCATTTTGTTTACAGATGTCATGCGATTTTTCTTTAGAAATTACTGGCAAGCTGTCCCAAAATAACAATAATAATAATAATAATAATAATAATAATAATAATAACAACAACAATAATAATAACTTCCTATTGGACCAATCAAATATTCTGATTGTTAAAACTAAGCAAAAATAAAAATATAAATAGGCCTAAAGCCTGATAAAACCACCAGTACTTATTTGTACTAGTACTTAGTTAGTACAGTACTTAGTTCTTATCTAATAACTACCTAAGTTGGCAAAATTGGCAAAAAGATTTATTTTGGATTTATCAGTCACAACACTTTTTTTTCCAAAAGCCTTTTTGCTTGACCGTGTGATCTTTGGTAAGTGTGTCGGGCAGCTTTCAAGCAATGTACACATTTGTACACAATTCTGACTGTGCATTGGTTGAGTCCAAACGTTTTGTTTTCAAACAATGGGATGACAATAAAATGTGAGTGAGCACCATGTCTTATTTAAAGAAACAAAATCTCAGAAAGAACAAAACACTGTTGAGGCTCATTAGGCTAAAAAAACGTTGCAAACGATGTCTCAACTCTAATTTCATTTTCAAATTAACTACTAATACAAGAAGTTTACTTACTTTTGCCAAGATATGTAATATTGGATTATTTTCCTCATTAAATAAAAGATAAAGTCAGTATAATATTTGTTTTATTTGCATTATTGAGTTGTGTCTACTTTTTAAGAACAGATTGTGTCTACATTTTATGATAAGTGACTAATAGAAAGAATCATCTCTTTTTCTTTAGTTAGTGTGGGTGGTCTTACCAGTTTTTCCCTCTCTATGTGGGACTGTGTTTGTGTACAGCAGCTGGACAGTTCGATGTGTAGCTGTGTTTAAGTCCTCCTGGGACCACGCTGGGTCAAGCTCACATTCCGGCTTCAACAAACGTAAGGTCACGTGACCCACAAGAAGAGCTAGACAGTCAAAAAAAACAGTAAGACTACCAAAAGGAACACACAGCTCCACACGTAAACCTGTAAATGTAAAACTTAAATACAAAATAAATGTCTAAATAAATAAATAAACTTGTCAGTCCAACAAAAAAGGCTATACTTTGCTAATAAACTATTACAAATTTAGAATGTGAGCTCTTACCCATGAAGTGTAGTTGTTTCTGCATGACACATGTGCCAATATTCAGGAAGGTTTGGTGCACATGAGGAGCAGCTAATGGTGAATGCAGCAGAGGCTGGAGTGCATGGAGGACTCCAGGAATGTGGTGAGAAATCTGAGGAGGGTGCCGAGCCATTATGGCCTCCAAAAGCCCCACTGTGCACTGCAACTCCATATCCAACTGAAGAAGAGAGAAATGAGCTCAGTAAGAACACAATCTATGCTCACAGTCCACTTTCTCAGAAACACTTGTACATCTATATAGATATATAACCAATCCCTGTAATGGGTAATACAGAAACATTTAATACCTTGATATCACTGACATTCTTTTCTGTACTATATATCATTGTACAACCCTAATTCCAACAAAGAGTAAAATTTAAATAAAAAACTGAATGCAATGATTTGCAAATCTCTCAAACCCACATTTTATGAAGAGAAGAACAAAGAATTATCAAATGTTTAAACAAAGAAAACATAAAATATAAAAAAATATGTATGGTAATTTTGAATTTGATTGCTGCATGTCTCAGAAATCGAGTACATTTCTTTTGTTTAAACATTGTTTTCTATGTTCTATTGTCAATTATATTCTGTCTTTATTTACATTTCAAAAAGAATCCTGAATTTTTCGAACTGGGAGTTTTTTCGCCTTGCTGCTGTAGTAAAAGATTTCAAAAAACTTCTGATTAATACAAAAATATATCTGACCATCTAATTCATTTATTATGAAAGTATTACTGCCTAATCTTTCTCACCCCCTGCAATTTCTTCCGTATAGCGGACTCCTTCTCCAGTTGGTTCTGCATCATCTCCCTTTGTTTGCTGGTTAGTTGCACCTCATCTTTAATTCCTTTTTTCTTTTTGATTTCCTGAGCAGAAGCAAAGTAAAATTAAGCAAATCTTAACAAATAAAAGAGAAAAACTTGATAAAGTAAATTATATTCAGTCCTAAGAATCTTACCTCTTGTAGCTCAAGTTCGATGATCTGGTCTTTGAAGGAGTATGCCTTATTTTCTCTCTTCATATTTCCCTTTTTCGTGCTCTCTTGCTGGGCACTGAATGAGCATGATGGGATGTAAAGGGTGTATAAATATATTATATACATACATACATACATACATACACACACACACACATACGTATACCGTATTTTTCGGACTATAGGCCACTACTTTTTTCCCACGTTTTGAACACCGCTGCTTAAATAACGAAGCGGCTAATTTATGGATTTTTCCTGGGTCTTTCCCGGTTTCAAAAAACTTCAAGGCAAAAAACTGAGCGACATAACATTAGACCAATGAAATTTCCGAACGGAAACGAAGAAACACACCTCACCTGTGTTCTGTGCTGCACGGCTTTGGAAGAAAAGCTTCACCGCACATTTAATATTTTTCTTTTGACGCACGACGTTGCCAAAAGATAAACTCTCGAGAGAGATAGTTGTGAAAGGAAGGAGGAAGAAGGTGAACAATGACTTTCTTGGTAGGCTACTGTTTAGATACAAGCCGTTGTAGCGCATTGAGTCTGGGTCATGGGAGAGCTCTCGAACTCCAGTTGCAACAGAAATCATATAAGCACAGACAGGTTTCCAAAACTCGTGCATTTTTATTTTTCTTGGCAACAGCGTTACGGGTTAGTCAAAGAAACTTAGAAATGAGCATCAGAAAATAATAACGACATATTCCTCGGTCTTGCACACATGCAGTAATAGCGGAAAAATGCGGCAGCAGGCTATTCCCAAAATGCTGGTCTGCTCTTAATGGAGCCACAACATATTTCACCCGTTACACCGTGTAACAGACACTGTCTTTTGTTAAAGCCTGTGTAAAGTTCATTAGTTTCAGTGTAGACACCTGCGGCTTATAGACATGTGCGGCTTATTTATGTTTAAAATAAAAATCTTTATCAAATTCAGTGGGTGCGGCTTATATGAGGGTGCGCTTAATAGTCCGGAAATTACGGTATATACATATACGTATATATTTATGTATATATACACACACACACACACACACACACACACACACACACACAGACACACACAGACACAGACACACACAGACACAGACACAGACACACACACACATATATATATATTAAAGGTCTTTATACAGAAAAGATTTATCCCAATTGTCTTTGCATTACTTCCCATCTCTTACCCCATGATGATGCTATTGTCATACAGCACTCCCTCTGGTGTCTTCATGATGGCATATTCTTGACGTGTCACCTGCTTTAGCGCTGGATTGGACAGCCTCTGGATCACATGGTCCATTACACAAGAAAGCAGTTTCCCAGGAGAAAGGACTGACAACTCCCCAATGGCATTTCTTACAGCCTAGCAGCAAAGAGAGAGGAAGAGAAACAAACTTTTTTCTTTCCACATGCATACAATTGATAAGCAACAGAGAAAAACACAAAAAAAACTTTGTTGTTTATAGGACCATATGACAATGGGAGTCACACCTGGTTGTCAGCATTCCCCTCCAGCAGCAGGGGAAGGATAGATTGTATATGTTGGTCAATAAACACTGCAGCATCCATCTTCAAGCTGGACAACAGCAAAGGCCACAAATCTGGTTTGGTAGCAACTTTGTAAAAGAAAAACAAATATAAAATAGTCACCTTGTGATGGTAGAATAACAGTATAAACAAGAACCATAGAACAACAAATGAACAAAGCAGATCATATAATGTTGTGTCAAAGGTTTCATTTAAATTAACAATAATTTTACTATTTGTCACCAATACACAATAACACAATTCAAATAAGTTTTTGATTTGCTTGTTTATAAAGGTTTGGGAGGACCACAATTAAATTCTGACTCAAAGAAAGTTTATTGTTATATGCACTATATATCGAGAACTAGGTGTGTGCAAAATGACTTTAATGCACTCAATATTTCACTTTAATTGATGTTTGCAGTGAAGAACTGAGAGAAAGTAGTGCCAAGACATTTATTTTTATGGATTTAAATATTCTTTAAAATAAAAAGATTTTTTTATTAAAAAAGTGTGTATGACAAATGTGTGTGCATTACATGATTCTGTGTTGCTTCTCTTTTACTAATAATGAAAGGGTTATCGTGTTAACTCTGTTGTTATTATTATTTATGTTATCCTCTCCAGTTGAGGAAATTTATCTTTTGTAAAATGGTTTGAACAAAAATACATTTTATATATATACAATGGCTGCCAAAAGTTTAAAAACATTTAATCAAATTTCGATTTACTTTGACCAAACAAAAATATAAACAAGTTTGTTCAGTATTCGTTTTCAACATATGTATATATATATATAACACCAGGCTCAATATTCTCTGGTGTGCAGCCTGTTCGAACAACACCTGGGAAAATCAGCAGACGGGACACAATCATGATGTCCTAACTGGTAATGATGGCAAAATTCCCTTTACTCACATTATCACAATTCTTATAAAAGGCTTTCACAACGAATGCTTGTTGAGCACCACTCCACTGCTCCATTATAACTAATGGCAAGGAGTTCTAACTGAGCTCGCATTGGTCCAACCAACTGCCCAAAATTTCCCGTTTTCCCACGCCACCCTGTACATTTCACTGTGATATAATGTATACGTGAGAAAAATAAAGCCCCTTACGTTATTTGTCTCTCAAAAAAAATACAACTAGGTGTTTCCAAACTTTTTAAAAGCACTACAATAAATACAAATACAAACACACACGTCTACACGAGCACAGCCTTGCATCTGCATGCTCATAAAAGTAACAAATATACATCAAATAAAGTAAATAAACAAACCAATAGATGGGTGGTGGGCTACAGTGATTATATCTAGAGCCAGTTTCTCAGCTTCGCTGGTGTCATTCCACTGGCCTGCTCCTGCACATAGCACTTTTAGAGCCTCTAAAAGGATCCAAGGATGGATATATAAGCGGCCCAACTCAGTCAATTCTCCTGTTTCAGTATGAAGAGCCTCTGTGGGCAAAACCTAAGAAAGATTAACATAAACAATAAAGCTAAATTAATTATTAAGAAGCTCAATGCAAAAAAAATTAACTTTTCTTTCTGCTAAAGAAAAACTGAGACCTTGTGTTTGTTGATGATAAGAGACAGTTCTCTCAGTAGGCCATGGGCAAGGCCAGAGCTACCCATTGAAGAAAGAAGTTTCTTTACAGACTGATGGGCCCGCTTCCGTACTTGATACACTCGACACACAAGCACAGCCACCATAGCCCGATGGTACATCCTACAGAGAGGGGGGAAAAAAGCCTGTCAAAAGTTTGCAAATATCTATTCTTTTATTATTTTTGAGAAAATAATAAAATATATTCCTTTTGTTTATATACAACAGACTGGTTAATTTAACTGCATTCATTTTCAGCAAACTGTCACCTTCTGCAGTAGATTTTGGATGAAATACGTGTAGCAATGTTACATTCTACTTCAAGTTTCTGTTTATATATGGAGAACATGCTAACTCATTAAATACACATAGGTTAAATGTTGGTTTAAAAAGGAATAATAAACCAACATGACTACCATTCCATAATTTATAGCCATGAAGTTCTGTATGGGCTGCGGCTAATTGGAACCAACTTCGTTATATAAGACAATGACAACGGTGTTTCTTGTATGCTTTATTTAGAGAGAAAACGGACAGCGAGATTGTTATCCATCAGACCCAGACACCGGACCTAAATTTTATTTAACTGCTCTGGGAAGAACTGGACTACAAGGTCAGTAAGAAATGGCCAACTAGAGAATACCACCTTTGGCAAGTTTTACAAGAGGCAAAGTAGTTCAGCTTAATGTTTGAAAAAACTGTTTAGATTTCAAGAGTGTGTATGTTTTTACAGCAAGATTTATACCTTTCTCTAGACAAAGTAAATCTTCATACCATTAAAGTACCTAGTTTTACACATGTAAAGAAAAAGAACATTCATGTGCCATGCAAAGTATGTCAAACAACACATACTACGTCACTCAGCTACTTTATTAGGAATACATGTATACCTGCTCAATGCAGCTCAATAACGAAATCTGGCAATCATGGCAGTAGAGCAACAGATAAAATCATGTAGCTCTAAATCGAAATCTCAGCAAATGTTTATTTCAAACATGAAAATCTGGGGCGAAACATGCCATCTGACTTTAATCGTGAGATGGTTTTGATTCCAGACAGGCTGGTTTGAGAATTGTATTAAATATTAACCATTCATTTGCACAAATTTGCTTTAGCATTCTTATAGCATGTAGATATAAATATATTTTACCTCAATCACAATAACAAAGAAACTTCTAACAATTCTAACATTACCATTCATACTCATTCTAGTTATTAGATTAGATTCAACTTTGTCATTGTGCAGGGTACATGTACAGAGCCAATGAAATGCAGTTATAGAGACAAAGAGAGGCAAATAAAGGGAACACTTAGAATACTGATGCCTGTCTATCAAAATATGCATGTTTGAGATGTAACAGAGTAAAACTCACTCAGCCCTCTTGTTGTTTAGTCTCTGTGGATGGTCCAGGAACAGTCTTTCACACAGCTGCAGTATAGTGCATAGTGCTGAAAAGAAAAAAAAAAAACACACATTAGTTTTAACATACTGGAGTGGCATTCCAAATGATCAGTGGTTGACTGAGAGACACCAACCTTCCTCACTGGTCTGTATAAGAAATTTCTCAGTGGTGAAGAGAGTTTTTTTCTCATCCAGAATCAGGTTCCAAAAGGAGGTCAGTTTAGATTCTGCAAAAACATCAAGCAATATAACTATCCAAAGCCATAAAGTATCAAATCAACAGGTAAACAAAAAGCAACTTCAGATTATTCAATTTTAGAATAATAACACATACTGAAGCGAGATTACAGCTAGATCTTCCTCAAAAAGACGGGTAAACTAAACTATTATGGTCTGAATTCCCAAACTTAGAATTCCTCACCAGGAATTGAGTCCAATATGGAGAGATGACATAGCAGTACTGAAGCTGCCACAGCCTCAGACAGAAGGGTATGCTGGGAGCTCTGAGCAGCTGCTTTCTCTACTGTTTGGATGAGAAGAGGAACAAAATCCACAGCCTGGGCCAAAGTGTCTCCTAAATAAAAAAGAAGTAAACACAGAGCAAACGTGCCAAGAAAAATTAAGTGTATGTGCTTCAGCAACAATCTAAAACTTGATCATAGTAATTTTAACAATAGCACTAAAACAAGTTAAACCAAGGACACTAAGCAAAACTGATGACCTTTGAAAGTTTTGAGCATGGCCTGCAAGTACGCATGGCGCACAGCGGAGGTAGAGGACTTCAGCGTGAAGGCTTTCTTAATCCAGTCTCTTAAAGCAGACGGAACCTCCTTATTCAGACGTGCCATCCAATGAGACATCACCGACACAGCATGCACCAGTGTTCCCTCATGTACTATCACACAAAAACACAAAATAAGCAAGATTTTTACTCATGCTTAGCTAATCCTAAGTCAGAGTGGAGTAGTTGCTCACCCTCCTGCTGCAGAAATGGAATAAACTGCAGAGCCACACTGGAACTGAGGGACTGGCTGGAGGACCCAGAGACTGCATGACAGCTACAGCTTTTAACCCCTAAATACACAAACATTATAAAATTACATGAATACATTGAAATCAATATGTTCATATTATATATTATAAATTAAAATAAGAAAAAGAAAGGCTTATATGTAGCTCACATTAAATGCTCTAGTCACAATTTGCTACATTTTACAATTTCTTCACTGTCAAATTATCAAATCTGACAATTTTATATCAAAAAATGTATTGTAAAAATGCATCAAGTGACAAAAAGAATACAGAATAAAACTAATGAGCCTATGAACGGGGCATTTACATTACAGTACATTACACTTATTTACATGAAATTGTCTAAAACACAAAAATGTGCAGATTTTTTGAGACATTGTCAAAATGAGGATTTGATAATGAATTGGAGTTATTATTTTTAATAATAACCCCCCCATTTAAATTTATTTACCCTTCTGGGATTATAACTCACTTTGGGTGTGCAATCAGAAACAACAAGCCAAAAATACAAGCTGGCAGGCCCTGCCGTTGTAAATTGTGAAAATAGAATGCAACATAACATAAAATAAGCAAACCTACAAAGAAAAATGTTTTATGAGTTTTATGTGGAACATGATTGAAAATGCACCTGAGGTTTGGAGTGGATTTGACTTTATTTTTCTCCAAAACTCCAAAGTAAAATGAGAAAATTTTACTTTGGGGTCTTTACAGGTATTTTGACCGCTCCCACCACCCATACCGTACGTGTACGATTAGACGTGCAACACTAAACAAAGTGCGACTGCTTAACCGTGTATTTTCAAGATGCGGCTGCTTAACCGCAGTCTTGTGCTGCCGCTGTCTTGTTCATTTTGTAGGGCCCTACATCTCTCCCACTCGACAGCATGCCTCTGTTTGAGGTGCTGCAGTAAATTAGTGGTACTGCTACCTTTGCTTGTCCGCTGCCATGTTGTTTGTGTATCTCTATGGCAAACGCGGGGGGAGCCCAGAGGGGCGCGTCGGCGGACATTAAAGAGAAACCCGATTTTTATTAAAACATATCGATGTAAACTACACATTCGAGTTAATCGATAAAATCTATTTATCGCCCAGCCCTAATACAGTCATACCTGAAAGTACATTCATCTTTTGGGCCACTACAGTAAGCTTCCCCTCTGAACCTGCAAAGAACAAGAGCAAAAATACTTATTTTATAATATAATACTAACACACACATGTATGTATATATGAAAATGAAGACATCAAATATTTATATTATAGTATTTAGTGTGCATATATCACTAACATTTACATATATTGTCAGACGTATAGCAGCATTTCACATGAAAATGACCAGACCTTGAAATTTACTCAAGAAAAATACGCAGCTACCCATATTGCAATCCATATAAAAAGTTGGCCCAATAAATTACCAGACTAAAGACCAACAGACCAACTGTCTGTAAAAGACCTGCTCATCTATACGCTATGAGCGATTATTTCCTGAAGTTGCTTAAAGCTGTCATTGCAAACAAAGGCTTTTCCATCAACTATTAAACACAATTTCAGTTAGCCCGTTTAATACTTTTTTCCCTGTCTGATTACACTTGAATAAATACAACTTTTCCTTTTTTTTTTGGTAAAGGTATAGATTTGGAGGGATAAAGGCTATAGATCATTTTCGTGACCTGGGATGTTTTGATGCGGTCTCCCCCACTATCACGCATCCAGCCTATTTTGCTGATGCATTGGCCATCCTATTTTTCAGAGCTATTACACAACAATAAGGACACCTAATAATCCATGTTTCACTCTCTTCCTGTTGACTCACTCACTGTTGAGTTAAACACATGCTACTGAGGTACCAATGGCCCTGTCCATTTCCTCTTTTTGGACCTGCCTGATCTACAATGGTGCAAGATCTGTGACTGGCAGGAAAACTATTGTAGCTATTTTCCGATAACCACTTCTCACCTCCAAGAATGCCAAAGAGGTGTGTTACAAGGTCCTGGATGGCAGTTGGGTCACTACACTGCTGGGCCAAATTCTGTATGGCTTGAACTGCGTGTTCCATTAATTCAATGTTACTTGCCTTAAGCTGGCCTGAAACAGACAAACACATAATACTGTCAAAATACGTAGGCAAACATTTCCATTTACTTGAAATAGTAGTATTAAACTTACTGGCAAGTCCTTTTCCAATATCCAAAGCATACTGGCTGAGATCAAGAGTAAGTGACACCAACATGGATGAGATAGCTAGACATGAGAGTGAGAGACAGAAAAAATATACACACATATATACCGTAATTTCCGGACTATTAAGCACACCCATATATAAGCCGCACCCACTGAATTTTACAAAGATTTTTATTTTAAACATAAATAAGCCTCACCTGTCTATAAGCCGCAGGTGTCTACACTGAAACTAATGAACTTTACACAGGCTTTAACGAAAGACAGTGTCTGTTACACGGTGTAACGGGTGAAATATGTTGTGGCTCCTTTAAGAGCAGAGCAGCATTTTGGGAATAGCCTGCCACCGCATTTTTCCGCTATTACTGCATGTGTGCAAGACCGAGGAATATGTCCTTATTATTTTCTGATGCTCATTTCTAAGTTTCTTTGACTAACCCGTAATGCTGTTGCCAAGAAAAAATTAAAAAAACACGAGTTTTGGAAACCTGTCTGGGCTTATATGATTTCTGTTGCAACTGGAGTTAGAGAGCTCTCCCATGACCCAGACTCAACGCGCTACAACGGCTTGTATCTAAACAGTAGCCTACCAAGAAAGTCATTATTCACTGTCTTCATCCTTCCTTTCACAACTATTTCTGGGAGTTTTTCTTTTGGCATCGTTGTGCGTTTAAAAATCACCACCGGTGAAATTTTTTCTTCCGATGCCGTGCAGCTCAGAACACAGGTGAGGTGCGTTTTTTCATTTCCGTTCAGAAATTTCATTGGTCTAATGTTAGGTCGTTTAGTTTTTTGGCTTGAAGTTTGTGAAACTGAGAAAAACCCAGGAAAAATCCATAAATTAGCAGCTTCGTTGTTTAAACCGCAGGGTTCAAAACGTGGGAAAAAAGTAGTGGCTTATAGTCCGAAAAATACGGTATATAAAAATTACATTCTTCAGCAGTATCAGTTTTAGAGCAGAATGTGCATTAGTGTTTATCTTACTTTGCATGGAGTTCTCAGGGCTACGCAGAAGAGCTTTCAGTAAAGTCGGCAGGAGCTGCTCCTTAAACTCAGAGTGAGAAACATGGCGAAGCAGAGAACCACTTCTAACCTGAAGTGGAGATTTTATTTTTTTAAAGACAATGTTGAATGCCATCAGAAGAATGTGCCCTACAAAACGTTATAGTCCCACTCACCAGAATGTGCTTGAATGGTCTCGTTTTGCTCATCAATACAGTCTTCAAGTACAGATCTAACATTGCTGCCTGAAAGAACACAAGTGGGTTTGAAGACAACCCGGAAAATGACAGATGTGTAAGATGTGTTATAAGAGAAAATCACCTTGTGCTTGTTGATGGTGGCCATGTCTTTCAGAGAGGCACAGAAGTCCACACATGCAGCAAGAAGAGGCAGGGAGGAGGGACTCTGGTCCAAGCTCAACAGGGTGCTCATGTACTGCTCAACCAACCCTGGGATCTGGAAATAAATAAACGCTTTAAAGCTTTTCATTTATCTTAAATCTTTTAAGTTCTCAGATACAGAACATAATTAAATTTTAAAACAGGAAACCTGGAGCCTCATTTATAAATATTAATTAAACATATAATAGTTATTTTACACCAGATTATGTGGTATGTCTATAATTTTGAACAGTATCTTTGCTGAGGTATTCTTGCCAAGGTACTATTGAAGATCAAATTCAGACAAAACCAAAAAAAAAAAAAGGTCAGACTCGCCCAAGAGATTGTGTATTTATAAAGCAAGCTCACTATAGGCATAAAAATCTTACTTTTCTCTATATTTTTATCCAAATTTTAAAAATCACGACAGAAGTATGCAAATACCAAAGCAGTGACCAAATAAAATCATAACAATTATTAGGTAATACATGTTAATCCATTTTTGCCTGGCAAATCACAAAATCTTGGGTTTTACGAAAGTGACACCGAGGTTTAAAAAAGATACAGTCCTGCTGTTGATGGACTTACATCTTTCCATAACTTGTCAAACCGCTTAGTGGTAGACTTGATAGCATTTCTGGAGGCTCCACCCAAGACCTCAGCGAGAAGCAGACTCTGTAACTCAACCTGTTCTCACACAGAAAAACAGATCTTATAACTCATTCAATACATCAGTCAGGAATTTTAACTCAGTAACATACATTTAATGCACCTTATTAGTACTGTCATGGTGAGATAATATGCAGAGAAATATGCTACCGTATTTTTCGGACTATAAGCCGCTACTTTTTTCCCACGATTTGAACACCGCGGCTTAAACAACGAAGCGGCTAATTTATGGAATTTTCCTGGGTTTTTCCCGGTTTCACAAACTTCAAGACAAAAAACTGAACCCCATAACGTTAGATTAATGAAATTGCCGAACGGGTTCAGGTGAACCAATGAAACTCTTTATATTAAATCAGATGCGCTCCCACTGAATCGGGCCGCACCACATCATAAATATGGATGATGTTCCTCTGATGTTTGACCTGCTGCTCACTTGGACTGTCAACAGCAAAAGCGAATCATTCGTCACGCTGAAAACAACCAGGCATGAAAACTCACTTCACCTGTGTTCTGAGCTGCACGGCATCGGAAAGGAAGGAGGAAGACAGTGAACAATGACTTTCTTGGTAGGCTACTGTTTAGATACAAGCCGTGTAACAGACATTGTCTTTCATTAAAGCCCAAGTTCATTAGTTTCAGTGTAGACATGTAGACGGCTTATAGACAGGTGCGGCTTATTTATGTTAAAAATATTTTTTTTTTTTGCAAAATTCAGCGGGTGCGGCTTATATTTGTCCGGAAATTACGGTACTTAATTTTCCCTTTACACAAATTGAAAAGAAAAAAAAGACAACATTACAAATAATACAATAATAATTATTCAAAATATTAGACTACAGAGTAAAAGTGAAATAAATACAATATTAGATAGAAGTACATCAATCAATGGCTAAAACCTTAATGCAAGTCTGCTACACAATGTTATCTAAATAGAACTGTTCAAATGAAAGGGTGAGACTATGATTTAAGTCAGTATAATTAACAAGTGGTTAACCGATTTATATTATTTATAACTCAGAGAAAGCGGGAAAAGGGGCTTCATTGATTTGTCATTATTTTATTTACATTTACTCTCTTTAGTAAACTTGCGAAAAAGTTTCTTGTATATATTTTTAGAAGAAAGCAAAATAAACTAACCACTTTTTCCCACTGGGGTCCCTTTCTGCTCTCTGGCATGGGGAAGACTATGCGCACTATTAGGCACGTCCATGGCAGCGCACAACAAGCAGCCGATGCGGTACTCTTCCTGCATCAACAAAAAAAAATCATTCCATCAATTGAAAAAAGTCACAAATTATTTTGATGCCAGGTGAAATGGAAATCAGAGGCAGAAACTGTTGACCTCAGATAAGGTCATTACAACCAAATGTATGCAATATAAACTGTACACAGCCTCTACAGACATTATGTTGTATATAGTGATATTTATGGTGATTTTCCAAATGTAAAAAAATATAACAAAGCAAGCATAGGAATGTTGTAATCATACCCTGGCATTGTGCCCTTACTGACAACTCCACATGACAGCAGGGCAGAAGGTAGCTGGGCAGCAATGGCATCAGGCTGAGACTGGGCCAGCAAGTCAATAACAGAGAGCACAGCACGGCGAGACGCTGCATCCCTAAAATAAAACCAAAAATGTCATAACTCTTTGATAAAATATTTAGCATGGTCAAACTTAATCATCAAGACTGAGTTTTAAACTTCTGATCACACAATCTTGCCAATTGAGCTTCTCAAATAAAATGTGGACATTTTGTTTCCCTCACCTGTATCGATGAAGAGTAAGACAAAAGAGCTTGCATAGACCTTTGATTGCTGGTTCAGGCAGATCTGACATGGGAACACACAACTGTTAAATTAAAACAGGGGGCATAAAAATAATTGCTGGATAACATGCACTTTTAATTTACAACTCACTCTTCCCAGTTATGCATTCCTTCAGTTCTCCTAAAATGTCTTTGCGCTCTTTAACACTCGATGTAGTCACTTTAACAGCAAACTTCTTCAATGTGTCTGAAACCTGCCATGACAAAAACATATATACAGACATGTCATAGCAGAGTTAAAAAAGGTTTTGGCCATCATAAGATTGTTGCTGTTGCTGTAAACAATAGTCTTAAAGACTGACGTTTTTTTACACAGTACGGTTTATAGACAGAACACACCCATAGAGCATGAAGACAAAAAGTTTTGTAAATGTTTTAAAGAAATTGTTTTAAATTACGCACAACTCAAATTCCGGAAATGTTGAGACTTTTTTTTTGTTTGTTTTTTTATGAAATGAAATGAAATGAAAACTTAAAGACTTTCAAATCACATTAGCCAATATTTCATTCTCAATAGAAAATAGAGAACATAAATGTTTAAACTGAGAAAATTCCAAAAATGTATGCACAAAATTAGCTAATTTCCAATTTGATGCCTGCTACAGGTCTCAAAAAAAGACTGAGAAACCCAGATATTTTTTTTTATATACAGCTAAAAGACATCAGGTCTGTAACAAGATTAGTTATAAATGCGATGTCTTAGAGAGGCCAAGTCGAGAAGTAAAGATGGGCAGAGGCTCTCCAATCTGTAAACAAAGATTGCGTAAAAAGATTGTGGAAAGATTGTGGAATGAACCCCGCGGCTTAAACAACGAAGCGGCTAATTTATGGAATTTTCCTGGGTTTTTCCCGGTTACACAAGCTTCAAGACAAAAAACTGAACCCCATAACATTAGACCAATGAAATTGCCGAACGGGTTCAGGTGAACCAATGAAAATCTTTATATTAAATCAGATGCGCTCCCACTGAATCGGGCCGCACCACATCATAAATATGGATGATGTTCCTCTGACGTTCGAACTGCCGCTCACTCGGACTGTCAACAGGAAAAGCGAATCATTTGTCACGCTGAAAACAACCAGGCATGAAAACTCACTTCACCTGTAGTCTGAGCTGCACGGCATCGGGAGAAAAGCTTCACCGATGGTGATTTTTAAACGCACGACGATGCCAGAAGAAATTGTTGTGAAAGGAAGGAGGAAGACGGTGAACAATGACTTTCTTGGTAGGCTACTGTTTAGATACAAGCCGTGTAACAGACACTGTCTTTCATTAAAGCCTGTGTAAAGTTCATTAGTTTCAGTGTAGGAACCTGTGGCCTCTCACATTTCAGCAACCATTTTAATATATCTTCTCTAAGGACAAGACTATAGAAATCAAATTGGGATAAATTTAGAGTAGTCAATTTGCAGCTTGTATAGTAGTATAGATTTACTGTCCTCTGAAAATAACTCAATATACAGCCATTATTGTCAAAATAACTGGTTTTCACCACACATGCTGGACACTATCTGAGCCAAACAAGTTTATCTTAGTCTTATAAGACCACAGGACATGGTTCCAGTAATTAATGATCTTGGACCAGTCGCCTTCAGCAACTGTTTGCAGGCTTTCTTATGAGCCAGCTTCAGAAAAGACTATTGTCCCCTTCTGGGACAATAACCATGCAAACTGACTTGTTGCAGTGTGAGGCGTATGGTCTGAGCCCTGACAAGCGAACCTTCTGCTTTTGCAACCTCTAAAGCAATGCTGGTGGCACTCATGCATCTGTTTTTTAAAGCAGCTTCTGCACCTGACGCACAGCACGAGGACTCAACTTCTTTGATGGACCCTTGCGAGGCCTGTTCCGAGTGGAACCCGTTTTGTAAAACCTCTGTATGACCCTGACCACTGTTCTGTAACTCAGTTTTAGGCAGTTACCGATCTTCTTATAGCCTGGGCCATCTTTGTGAAGAGCTCAATTCTCAAACCCTCAGAGAGTTCTTTGCCATGAGGTGCCATGTTAAACATCCAGTGGTCAGTAGGAAAGAATTGTACTCAAAGCACCAAATTTTAACTGCTCTAATACAAGATACCCAAATTGGGATGGTCCTGTCATGCAGACAAAAACATGAACATGATGAATAGGACATGTGGATTTGCATGGTTACACGACGCACAGCTCTTATCATTTAGAGTGTACTCACTTGTTGCCAGACAATAAATGGTGTGACAATAACTGCTGTACTAGTTATTTTTAGAGGACAGTAAATCTGTTTTACTATACAAGCTGCATTTGACGACACCAAAATATATCCAAGTTTCATTTCTATTGTATTGTCCCTTAAGAAGATGGTTTGTGCGCTGTTAATAGGCTTTTTCAGCCCCACTTTCTTCTGTCCATCACTGGAATAGACCAGTAAGGCAAACAATAAACATACACCTAGACTAAAATTACTACATTTTTTGCAACTGCACACATTTTAGGTTAACAAACATTCCCTCTGTTAATTCAATTAGGGTGCTTTATTTTCATAAAATGTCATTTTAAAACAAAAGACAAGAGACCAAAGGTTTACACATCACCAATCAACTTTCTGGTAAAACATTCCAACAGTACGATTCTACATGCTGCCAACCCCACTCATGCTTTACAGATGAAATCTTGTTCTTAGGATAAAAAGCTTCACTCATTTTTCTACCATACATACAAGCTCATTATGGCCAAACAGTTCAACAACTAAAGCGAGAAAAACGCTTATCCAAATGACTGGTGATGACCTGAAAAGCTCAGTTTGGCTATTTATGACCGTCATAGAAGTAGGGGCATTTGCTTTTTGCAACTGCTTTTCAGTTGCAAAAAGTGCTGTAAAAAAGTGCTGTAACTACTTACAGCACTTAATTATGTATCGACTTATTTCAGTTTCTTTATTGCTGTCTTAGTTTTGAACTGCACTTTTTAGACCAAAGTACATTCATCTCTAAAAGTTATTTTAGCTTTTTTTTACTATAATGTCTATACTATCTAAGGGTCAAGATTTTTATATCTGGATGAGTGACAATCACACAGACACTAATGTCAATATTTGTCCATACCCATCCCATCTGACTAATTCTTGTATATACACACACATACATACATACATACACACACACACACACACACACACACACACACACACACACACCTATATATAATATATAGATATAAAAATTTGAGCTGTCAAAATAAATGAGTTAAAGCAAATTAATTGTAACCGCACTAATTTTATGAACACGCAATTAATGCGGCATGCATTTGTATTTGAACATTCTTATTAAAAATATAAACAAGGTAATAACGCAACATACATTTTTATCACAACTCCCTTTTTTTTTTTACTTGGGTATTTAAAATAAAATAAACCCCACCGAAAAATCCCTTTTAATCACTAAACATTTGTATTACTGATGCATAAAGACATATCAAGCACCAAAATCTGCCATGATGCACATATCCAGCAATTCAAATCGTCCGTGTGAAAACATAGCAAAAGTTCTGTCTGGTGTCCTGATTTACATCATATAAAATGCCATAATTACAACATTTACAACAATATTTTGTCTTTATGCTCTATGTTGAGTACGGTTTCACTAATAATAAACATATATTTGCATAAAGCTTTAACATTTGTCTGTGCGCATGTTGATTGGAGTATTCAAAGTTTTTTTAAGTATTAATTCAAGGTACATTTGAAACAGATAAAAGTGTGTGATCAAGTTGTGATTAATCACAAGTTAACAATCATGCGATTATTTATGATTCAATATTTTATTTGATTAATAGCCCTAATTTATTTAAATATTACAATATATACTTATTTTATATTTGTATAGTACATATTTGTATACTTTATAATTACACTTCATACTTTTATTTATTTTATTTCCTTATATTCTATTTCTAATATGTCGTATTCTGTATGAATTGATTTGGGTGTATTTAATTAAGTTCGTGGTTCCTTCATTTGTTGGAAATAAATCCTACAGAAGGGCCAGATTGGAGATGATGTTTTCTCCACAGTTATTAGGCTTATTTTGATTGGTTAGCTTGGATTTTGCACAATTACCAAGACTCTGGTGTACTTTAAATATCTTTACCTATGAAGCCTCAAAAAATCATTACACCAATGTTGGTTCTAAGAGACAGTCAATCGGGTGTGTAAACTTGTGAGAAACTGGAATGCTGATATGGTGAATTAAAGCTGAAATAAACCTGTTTCTAATAGTTTAACAATTAGCACTTCTGTAAACCAAGTAGATGCGCTTATTTAACTGCGAATAGAAAATTCGATTGCGAAGAATATATTTAGGCAGGATTTGTATAATTTTGTCTCTCAAGCCACAGTATTGTACGTATTTGTTACTGGGCACGAGTTTAGATGAAATTGCTCGTGCTTTGTTGCTAAAATTGCCAAACCCAAGCCAATAATCAATACTAACTTTACTTAGTGGTGACCATTTAACGAAACTACTTCAAGACGACTAGCTGAATCATAGCAGCTGATAGCAACCTCTCAAATTGGAGTTATTTTACAAATGAATATGGCCCAATAGAGATGCGCAGGCTCACGAGCTCTGATAGCTTCATTCTACGTGTTCCATGTGGACATCTTTGTGAGTCTGCCAGTGTTATGGCAGGAAAAGTGATAGCAAGTCAGCTACATTAGCTTAGCCGCTAGCCCAGCTCTGTGCTCGCTTATATGCAATATGCACGAGTCACTTAACTTTATCGTGACATACGTAGAATTTGTTTTAACCGGCACTACGCATACTCAAGGTCACTGTCCTTTAAAACATAGATGAAAAACAAAACCTTTGCGGAAAACAATGAACAGCAAAGCATTAATACCATGCCACGACTCGCACACAAACCTGCGTGTCCGCTGCCATCTTGCCGGTGTCCAGTTAAAAAAAAAAAAACAGAAAAAAGCCCTCACTTCCGTGTCATTACGTCGTTCTTTGCCCTCTGATTCTATAGGATGACCCCTAGAGGACAAAGCTGGTATGACCAAAACAGTTCTTTATATATGGTGTCATTATTTTCAGTCAGTTAGTCAGAGAGCTAACCTGATTATGTAAAAGTTTTCATGTAATAGCTGGAACTAAAGTTATAAAGTTGTCTTCTTCTTCTGCTTCTTTAAACCTATAAAACCCCCTTCTTGGGCTTCCTCTTTTCCTCCTTCATGGTGGCTCCACCCTCAGCATTATTCTACTGATATACCCCATGTCCCTCCTCTGCACATGTCCAAACCATCTCAATCGCACCTCCCTCACCTTATCTCCAAAATGTCCTACATGCGTGGTCCCTGTAATAAACTCGTTTCAAATTCTGTCCATCCTCATCAGTTCCAATAAAAATCTCAGCATCTTCAGCTCTGCTACCTCCAGCTCCACCTCCTGTCTTTTACTCAATGCCACTGTCTCTAAACCATACAACATCGCAGGTCTCACCACAGTCCTATAAACTTTCCCTTTCACTTTTGCAGATACTCTTATATCACAAAACACTCCTGCCACTCTTCTCCACTCACTCCACCCTGCCTGCACTCTTATCTTCACTTCTCTCCATTACTTTGCATTTACATTGGACCTCCTTGAGTGTTTAAAGGCTCTGGCATGAAGAAATTGGTGTTTGGTGATATTTTATGAGTTGCTCAGTAGCTCCTAGTTTTATAACCACAACTGTAAAAGACTGTAGAAAGATCATTACTCATAATCTTACCTCCAGTGCTCATGTTAGTTCTCACTCTCCAGTGTTCTGTATTGTTTAAAGTTTTTTAAAATCACACTCTTGATGTCACCCAAATGAGGATGGGTTCCCCCTTTTTGAGTCTGGTTCCTCTCAAGGTTTCTTCCTAAGGGAGTTTTTCCTTGTCATAGTCATGGCGACAGTTAAGCTGTCATGGCGGCTGCTCATCAGGAAATAATGCACATCGTTCACCTTAACTGTTGATTTCTGTAAAGCTGCTTTGAGACAATGTCTGTTGTGAAAAACGCTATAGAAATAAACTTGACTTGATTTGACTTTGCACTGTTGACCCCAGGTACCTGAACTCCTCCACCTTCACCACCTTCTCCCTGCAACCTCACCACTCCACTGGCCTCCTTCTCATTCACATCGTCTACTAATCAGATTCCAGCATTTATTGAATAAATAAAGTCTTGAACAACTGCTTAAAACCCCATATGCAATGGTAATTTTATAAACATTTTAATATAAATCTAGTCAGCATGATTACGACATTGCCTCTAAATTAGGTGGCCAAAAATGCCACAGACACTGAATTTTACTTGTAATTGTATTACACACATGTCCACTGGTTATACTTCTTTCTATCAATTATTTGGCAGGTTTTTGAGGCAACCAGTTGATGTAATATTCAACAGTGTTACACAAAACTGTGATCTAACACATGGCAAGAATAGAAAAAGATAGCAGATAAGTGGGAAATCCACACCATGCAGGTTTATTACATATAGAAACTGTCCATTTAAATTTGCTTTTGCGAGCCATTTTTTGCCACTAAAACTAAAAGAAACTAAACCATAATTTGAAGCTAGTATTGAGTCCATTCCAGGGTGCAAGAGTGTATCTCTAAATAATGTTCCTGCTTCTGGGCATGAACTTAGAGTTTCTGAGTGAGTTGCTAGTTGGGAAGAGCATACTATTTATGAACAATATCCACAGAAGCTGTCAAACAGTCTAATAATGATAAACCACTGTCTGTAGCCTTTGAAGTCAAGATATGATTTCACTGGAGGAGGTAGTGATGTTAGGAGTCTAGAGCCTATTTCTGACTCTAGTAACTCAGTGTCTGAACTAGTCCAGAGTAGTATGTGTGTTTTCCATGATGATATCAGCAGTTTCCTAGTCAATCATTGACTGGAGTGAGTGGGTTGGTAAAACCCGTCAACAGATTGATAGAAAATATATCTCCGTCAATAACAACCCTCAACCCAGTTGTAAGGGGTGTAGTTATTTGTTAAAGGGTATGATTTGAGGTAACAGTGTTTCTGTACAATTCACTGTGTTAATTGTGTGTTAAATGGGTTAAGTTTTCAAACAAAACGTATTAGTGTGTACATGGCCTGGATGAGCCTGATTAGCCTGCCAAAATCACTCTTCCTCTGAGTGGGAAACTATTTTAATGCACATGGCACTGGTTAGTGGTGAAGGGTCACAGCATGTAACTGAACCCCAACAGACTAAATTTTGCTAAGGTCAGGATGGAGAATGTGGCTAGTGGCATTTATTCCAATGTATACTGTATTGTCCTTCTAATTGATTTGTTGTGTCCATATTTATTTAGGCATTTAATTAGATACTGATTATGTCTTCTTGATTATACTTATGGTAGTGAAAGCACTCCAGGATTATTAAGGCCTTTTTAATTTTTTTATTTTTTAAGAATTTGACCTCTAATGACAACAGCAGAGATATAAATATATTAATCTACCAGGTGCTTTTGAATAGCTTCAACTACTTTACATCAGCTGAAGCAGTCACGTTTTTATACGGATATAATACATGGACATGAGAATGATTTATTCAATTCAAATATTTTTTCAACATCACTTTGCTTAGGCACCCTACTCTGTACCTTTCTTCACCTTCTTCTTTTGGCTGGAGTTGCAGCCCTTGAATAGTCTGCAAAAAAAAATTAGAATTTGGACCTTATTTGGAAGCTTGTTTATGGTTAAACCATGTGTCCACATTTTTATTTATTTATACACTCATAACAACAAAACCATGAGCTTTTGTGAAATAAAATAACCGACAGGGTGTGCTCTCTGTCATCTCTTTTCAAGACATAAATAAAACACTTGAAAATTATTAATATTAAAATACATTTAGAACAGATACAAATTTTTACTGAAGCACATGGTATAACACAAACTTTTTTACTTTTACTTAAGTAAAAAAGTATAGTCAGTACTTCAGCTTTTACTGGAATATTTTAAAACATGAGTATATATACTTCTACTTAAGTAAAGGATGTGTGTACTTTTGCCACCTCTGACAGTAATTAGCATCATAGTGAACTGTATAATACAGGACAGCGCAACTGCCAGTATGTGTAAGCCCATCACCCGAATAAGCAAAAATGAAATATTTTTTATTTAAATAGGCAAAAATCTTCTCCAAGCCATGGGGTCTCGCTCTTTCCATTCTGATTTATATTTCTGTAAAAGTTTTTTTCTTTCTTCTTTCAAAAAGAGGACTAGTTCCAATCTTTAGCTACTCGCTGTAAAGTTCAACCTCCCGCGGCCGCGCTGTTAGCTTTAAATAGCATTCAGGTAACGTAGCAACATCCTATGACAGAGAGCTCTCTGTCACGAGTGCGCACGCGTACACACCCCCACACACTTATTTTACATATACAAGTTCACGCTTCAATTCAGCAACTGTACATAGCGCTACCTTGCACAGACATTCACTGCACATTTAGCCTATATACACTTCTCTACTCTACAAATCACTCTTACAATCCCTTTATCTAAAGTTCTGGCTCTTCCCCGTGTGTTAGGCAACAGCTCTAGAGCATCTGTGAATGTGTAGCTCACAGAGTATCTGGATACAGATGTGAATGCTCTTTCTCACTACTCTAGTATGAGAGAATCACCCGGCTGGCTGCTTTTCCCCCCATTTTATTTATTTTTTTCACCTCTATCCACTAATTTCTCCACTACATGGTAACAAATTCATATTTTGCATTTATACCTAGGATTGGAGTTAAAAATAAGTACTTTGTCAAATAATCAGGAATTTTATAATTTAACATCAGCAATCACAAACAAACTATTATTAATTTGCTCAGCTAACTATATATATATATCTTAATTGTATGTTAATTCTGAGGATGTGTTTCACTAATAGTAGCATACAACTGATAAGATGACCATTGGCACATTGCATATATGAGCTAAAATGTATTGCTGCCACTGGGTAATCGTTAAATGCATCCTCCAGTATTTATTTATTTTTGCAACTTCATGAATTGCCTACTGAAAGAAGGGGGCAATTGAAATGATACTAGAACAGTATAATGACACCGATTTATGACTAATGTTCTGTCAAATAAAGTTGCAAAGAAAGTTTGGATCTTACAAACGGCACTTGCATAATATAGGGTTGCACTCTGCTAATTCTGAAACAGTTTACACGAATCTAAATTTCTGGTATCATCAGTGTAAAACCTGTGATTCAAATTTATTCAGAGGACTTGAGCTATGCTTATAAATGATCTACTTCTAATTATTTCTTTTCTTTTAATATCCCCCAGATCCATGGAACAAACACAAAGGCTACGATTCAAAATGCATGAAAACATCAAAGCATTTTATTGATAACGATATGAATTCAGCCAGTTACTATGACTCAGAACAAATTGAAAGTTATGAAAAATAATATTTACCTGCAGATTCACATTGGGTAAATAGACACAGTAATTGAAGGCACTGAAATAGACTGTAACAGTATAAACAAGAGAAGAAAAAAGCTCCTGTTATATCAGAAGAATCACATGCTAAAACAAAGGGAAAACTTTTAAAACCAGTGTCATAAATAGGCTCTGAGGCATACGGATTATTGAGTCCTCTTGGCACCTAGCTCTCAGAATGACAAGAACAATGAAATAGGAAAGATCTCCGATTTTTCACAGCATCTTCCCATTAAAGGTAATTTCATAAACATTACATATAAAATAAAGGCCATACGTTTGAACTGCATTCTTACACCAGTGATGAAAAATATGTATTGTCCGAGGATAATGCATACGGATAAACGATTATTAGCTACTTATTTCTTACATGCATTGTTACCATTACAATACACAAGCACAAGATTATTTGGCAAGCACTCAAGACTATACTGAAAATATATAGAAATACCCACTTTTAAAACCGGTGTTACATTTCTAATAATTCATCTTTCAAATACAAATTCTTAGAAATGTCACTCACTTAAGTGACACTTAAGACTTTCAGGCAAAAAAGAAAAAGTGAGAAGAGGAGAAAAATACATTAGATTTTCATAAAATAATACAGCAGTTAACATTGCCCAGAGGTGTCCGAGACAGAGAAACACAATTACCCCTAAACCATTCATATATTGTGTTAAAGGAAAAGAAATTGCACAACATTGTCACAGCTATTCAGTTAAAGTTGCCTGAAGTAATCAAAGGAAATAAGTGGTTACTAAGTTTGTAAGAACATAGAAAATGAGGCCCAGTTACCTAAATACATAAGTGTATGAGATGATGTATTTAAGTGATTTTAATGTGATTGTAAGGGTAAAGAGTTAAATAATGCATATGCCCCCCTGAATACAAAGATCAAAAGCCTTGGTGTCTCTTTGAAAAAAAAAAAAGTAGGATAATTCGATATGTACAGAATATTTAGAGTTTACTTGAATGGCACAATACTCATCACCACACCATCACACTACGACTGTTCAATATATGTAGGTGATTCTTGGCTGGCTTGTAATATGCTGGTAATTTTTGGCACACCAAAACCTCAGTCTCCATAGAAATTTACATATCAGGTACTATACTATTATTTTTGGTATAATTCATATATCTTAATTTCTTATAGAAAACAAGGCACAGTAATATAAATTGTTTCTTTCAAATGCTAAATACATCAAAAACAGTTGAGCTCACATCCAATTATTACTAATAGTGATCACATTCTGCCTGTTGTGGCATTTTCTATTTCGCTTCACAAAGCATTTTTATGGTGAAACTTTCACAAGTCAACTGATCCAAAGCCCAATTCCTATAACAGATTCTTTCACACTCAACCAGTGAGCAGATATTTGCACACAAATACCAAAAAACAAAATCAAACCTTTTTATTTATTTTTAAAATCTGAACTCTTTTCTCCACCATCACATAAGGCTGATACAAATCAGATTTTGCTGCATATTCCCCACATTCAGGCAAGCAAGCACACACCATGTTGACCCAGTCTAACTGAAGAGTTTGACAAAGCAACCATGGCAGTATGGCTTGTCATTCTGCTCCTTGAAGGTGCCCTTGTTGAGCTGCTTGAGGCAAAAGGCACAGACAAAATGCTCAGGGTGGAACTTCTTGCCCATAGCAGTGATGCACCGGCCTGTTATAGGCTTCTGGCAGCCAGAGCAGAGAGAGCCACGTCGTTCATGGTAGTGAACCTCACAGTATGGCTGGCCATCATGCTCAAAGAAACTGCCATTTACAAAAGGGGTAAAACACTCCTAGAGAACACACACATGAAATAAAAATCATATGAGAATTTGGTACCTTTATTGCACATTAACAAGCCTACAGAATGGAAAGTTTAGTTGTGATGGATAAACAGAGGTGGAAAGTAACAAGTTGCATTTATTTGATTTACTGTAATTGAGTAACAATTTAATGGATTTTATTTTCTGAAAATTTTTATTTTGCGATATTTGAAATCACATCTGTTATAAAAATGCAAAAAAAAAAAAAAAGGTATTGCACTCTGGAAAATACTGCTCTTCTATCATATGAAACCCAGTCACATTCTGCTGAACATGAACTCTAAGAAAATGACGTCAACCCAGGGCCATAATTAAGCAACCAATTCATTGTTTGATAGTGGGGTTGTATGAGGTACTTGTGCCCGGTCAATGTACTTCTATGTAACTGATTTTCAGCCAAAAACTATTGTGGTTGCAGATAAAAATAAATAAATAAATAAATAAATAAATAAATAAAGTTTAAATGCAAAGCATTGCACGCAAAATTGTTTCTTTGCATAGTTTACATTTTTGTTTGGCTTGCATATATAGTACTATTTTACATATATTTAAATGTTTTTTGTTTGCTTTTTTTTTTTTATATTTGCTGTGAGGTGTACATGTTTACATTATAAAAAACAAATAAAAACAAACAAAACAAATGCCGGACAATTAATCACCAGTAATTAAACATGAATATATTGTTACTCGGTGATGTGTTTTGTAGATTTATGTTTAGGGGCAATTATTTTGTTTTAGTTCACAGGCAGGGCTAAAGCTGCTTTTTTAAAGGCTCTTGTCACTCATACAAAAAGCCATGCAGCACTCCCACTGAACTGAGATTATATGTTTTATGTTTGGACAAATGTCTTGACAGCAATATTGAGAAGTTCACACACAAATTGTGTACATGTGCCTGAAGCAGTAAAGCAGTTTCTTGCAAACCTGTGTTCTTTGTAATCAACTAGACACAAGGCTTACCTCATCACTTGCGGTGGATGAAATGGGTGGACAAATAGTACATTCCAAATTCATTATGTAAGAGCATAACCTCAGACTGGTCTGACTGTACCTTGCATTTCAAAATTGCTTAGCCTGTCAACATGAACCATGGAATGGAGAATTTGTTGGTATTTTGGTAGTTTTAAAAACAGGAAAAGACAGAGATGCCCTCACAACATGTACACTAGCAAGGTCCTCTCTTCATTCTCGAACATAAATGTGGTGATGTTCTAATTGTAACCACAAGATTTTCTCTTCTCTCAAGTGACTATGTAACACACAATGTAATGTTAAACTCTAAGCTAAGCAGTTTTGAAATAAAAAGGTACCATCAAGACAAGTCTGAGGTAATGTAATGATTTCAAGACATCCTGTTGGTCCACCCATTGGTCCTCCACCACAACTGTTGAGGTACACTTGTGTCTAGTTGATTACAAAGAGAACAGGTTTGAGAGATACAGAATTACCTTTTGAGGCAAATGTACACGATTTGTGTGTGAACTCCTTTTTCATGGAGCCATTTGTGCAAATGAAATATAAATAATCCTAGGGCAAGCACTGCATGGCTTCCTGTAATCCTGACAAGAGCCTCTCAAAAAGCAGCCTTAGCCCTGACTGAATATACACAAATTTTAAGTGAAAAAACAAAAACAAATTGCTCCTAAGCCAAAATCCACAAAACAGATATATTTTGCTTCTCACTAACAAAATATTTAAGTTACCTGTGATTGCTTGGCATTGACCAACTGATGATGACTATCCATCTTATACATGTTATACATATAAGAGTATGGCACAGTAGCCATGAGTCGCACTGGAGTGACGGCAACTCTCCTTTTCGATTCATTAGCTAGAGGAGGACACATCAATCTAGAGCTAGTGGACCAATTGCAATACATTCGGTGGAAAATAAATCCAGTGTATTATCCACAGTGAACAGTGCTATGCGCTTTTCTAGTTTGAAGGAGCAAAACGCAGTGCAAGGACATAACCAGAAAGATGCACTGCTGAGCACAGGGACATCAAAACAGCAACAAAATCCTTATTTTAGGAGGATTAAAATATGCTTTATGTTGCTGCGTTGCTTTACCTGGGCTCAGCAGTGTATCGCTCTGCTTCTTCTTGATCGGATTGAATTGACAGATTTGCAGTATGTCTGTTAGTGTTTGTTGGTGAAGAAAAATAGAATGGTTTAACACAATCCACAATTTATGGCACCTTCAATGGTTGTAAAAAGTTTTATGGAATGTCTGCACTAAACCACATTATACCTCCCTTTAAATGCTGTGTATTGTAAAGGTGTTCCTTTAATTAAAAATATCTAGTGTAAGATTTATATCTTATTGTCCTTTGTACAGTACACAGGAAAGAAAGTATAAAAGGTAAAAGTACAAAAAAGTAGCAAAGTAATTGTTACTCAATTTTAAAAACAGACTACTTTTTACTTGAGTAGATTTTTTTTTTAGATGTGTGAGTAATAGTATATTTTTTTTTACTCTTTCCACCTCCATACATAAATATGCTTCAGATTTCAGAGTAAACACACATACCCTACAAACAAAGCATTCAGGGTGCCAGAGGCTGTTTAGGGCAGATATATAATTTTCAAGGATTGCACGGGCACAGCCACCACACTTGGGAGCAAACAGGTCGAAGTAATCTTTACGGCAGTATGCCTTCCCGTCTTTCTCATGAAAGCCTTAAAAAAAGAAATACATGATGAGACATTTTAACCCTGCTGCAAATTAAACATTTGTGTGCAGAGGATAGTACAGTATCAGCAGTAGCTACTCACCCTCAGGGCCAAAGAAAGCTCCACACTGAGCACAAAAAAAGTGTTCAGGGTGCCATGTCCTATCCAGAGCAGTCACTACTTTCTGTAAATTTGAAATGGCAAATATATTTTCTAACTCTCTCTTTTCTACTTTCACATAATTTGTATCTCATTTTAAATACAGCATTATCCTCCAATTATAATAGAATACATCTAAATCCAGCAAAATATCTGATGATTTATAAAATTTATAATTTTTGACTTTATTAAAATTAGATTTTCTCACATCAAGAATGGGACCATTGCAGTAGTAGCACCGAGGAGAGAAAAGGTGATGGTAGTCCTTCTCACAGTATGGCTGTCCATCACGCTCAAAGAAGTTTCTAGAACCGATCTCCTCCTGGCAGTGAGAGCACACAAAATGCTCCGGATGCCATGTGCGGCCCATGGCAGTTACTACCTGTAGAAGCGCAGACAATTCTAAATCCACTCTCTAGCATGCACTTAATTACATTAACTAGATCAACTTATAACTGACACACACACATATTAGGGCTGTCTAATCGGGACTAAATATTTTAGTCAGTTATCAATTTACATTCCCACCTTGGCTAGGCCTAGGGGAGTGTGGGAACAATAACATTTAGTTTACCAGGTGGCTCCACCTATAGATAGTAAAGAGTTGATGACAGAGCCAACAAAAGGGAGGAAAGGGGGAGCAGTAGAAAAAACACACACGTCATGAGTTAACTTGTAAATAATCGCAACTTAATCGCACAATTTTATCTGTTCTAAATTACCTTAAATTAATGCTTTAAGTTTTTAATACTCTAATCAACATGGGCATGGAAAAATATTGATGCTTTATGCAAATGTATGTTTATTATTAGTTAAACCATACTCCACTTAGAACATTAAGACAAAAATATTATTTTTATAGTTTTTAAGTAATTATTGCATTTTAAATGATGTAGATCATCAGAACACCGAACGTAACTTTTGCTAGGTTTCTACACGTATGTATTTAATTACCGGATGTGTGCATCATGGAGTTTATTTTTTTTTATATCTGAATAAAGAAAGGACACAATGAATAAATTTCACCTCTTTTATATTTATTTATTTTATATATACAGTACAGACCAAACGTTTGGACACACCTTCTCATTCAAAGAGTTTATTTTCATGACTATGAAAATTGTAGAGTCACACTGAAGGCATCAAAACTATGAATTAACACGTGGAATTATATACATAACAAAAAGTGTGAAACAACTGAAAATATGTCATATTGTAGGTTCTTCAAAGTAGCCACCTTTTGCTTTGATTACTGCTTTGCACACTCTTGGCATTCTCTTGATAAGCTTCAAGAGGTAGTCACCTGAAATGGTCTTCACTTCACAGGTGTGCCCTGTCAGGTTTCATAAGTGTGATTTCTTGCCTTATAAATGGGGTTGGGACCATCAGTTGTGTTGTGCAGAAGTCAGGTGGATACACAGCAGATAGTCCTACTGAATAGACTGTTAGAATTTGTATTATGGCAAGAAAAATGCAGCAACACAGTACAGAAAAATGAGTGGCCATCATTACTTTAAGAAATGAAGGTCAGTCAGTACGAAAAATTGGGAAAACTTTGAAAGTGTCCCCAAGTGCAGTCACAAAAAACATCAAGTGCTACAAAGAAACTGGCTCACATGTGGATCGCCCCAGGACCAAGAGTCACCTCTGCTGCGGAGGATAAGTTAATCTGAGTCACCAGCCTCAGAAATCGCAGGTTAACAGCAGCTCAGATTAGAGACCAGGTCAATGGCACACAGAGTTCTAGCAGCAGACACATCTCTACAACAACTGTTAAGAGGAGACTGTGTGAATCAGGCCTTCATGGTAGAATATCTGCTAGGAAACCACTGCTAAAGAAAGGCAACAAGCAGAAGAGACTTGTTTGGGCTAAAGAACACAAGGAATGGACATTAGACCAGTGGAAATCTGTGCTTTGGTCTGATGAGTACGAATTTCAGATCTTTGGTTCCAACCACCGTGTCTTTGTGCGACGCAGGATGGACTCTACATGCCTGGTTCCCACCGTGAAGCATGAAGGAGGAGGAGTGATGGTGTGGGGGTGCTTTGCTGGTGACACTGTTGGGGATTTAAAAATTGAAGGCATACTGAACCAGCATGGCTACCACAGCATCTTGCAGCGGCATGCTATTCCATCCGGTTTGCGTTTAGTTGGACCATCATTTATTTTTCGACAGGACAATGACCCCAAACACACCTCCAGGCTGTGTAAGGGCTATTTGACCAAGAAGGAGAGTGATGGGGTGCTGCGCCAGATGACCTGGCCTCCACAGTCACCGGACCTGAACCCAATCAAGATGGTTTAGGGGTGAGCTGGACCGCAGAGTGAAGGCAAAAGGGCCAACAAGTGCCAAGCATCTCTCAGGGAACTCCTTCAAGACTGTTGGAAGACCATTTCAGGAGACTACCTCTTGAAGCTCATCAAGAGAATGCCAAAAGTGTGCAAAGCAGTAATCAATACAAAAGGTGGATACTTTGAAGAACCTACAATATGATATTTTCAGTTGTTTCACACTTTTTTGTTATGTATATAATTCCATATATAATTCCACATGTGTTAATTCATAGTTTTGAAGCCTTCAGTGTGAATCTACAATTTTCATAGTCATGAAAATAAAGAAAACTCTTTGATTGAGAAGGTGTGTCCAAACTTTTGGTTTGTACTGTGTATGTGTAATATATATATATATTTATTTTTAATACAAATTGTTAAAACAGAAATGCGCGCTGCATTAGTTGCGTGTTATTAAAATTAGTTCCATTAAAATGAATTTGTGTTAATGCATTAATTTTGACAGCCCTAATATATATATTTCCTTTGACATCCATACAGTCAGAGGTGTACTGCTGTATACTACTCACCTGGCCAACAATAGGTTTGCAGCAAGCCCCACACACTCCTTTGGCCACAGTTTTTACACCCAGCTTATGTAAGTCAGACTGCAGGCTTCCGAGCATGTTATCTAGTTTATTCACCTGTGTGTTTGGACCCTTTCCCTGAGCCATGATCTAAAGACAGGAGAAAGGAAAGAGATCAGGCCAGTCAAAAAAACCAAAAACAATAAATAGGTTTAAACAACAGGGAGATTCCAAAAAAAAAAAAAAAAAAACACATATGAGGAGATTTATTTTTAAATATACATATTCTTCAAAAGCTTCCCCTGATGCTACAATGAATCTATGTGCATGACAGCCTGGGAGGCACCATTCGTATGTTGTAATGTTGAATAACACTTTTGCATGCTTCTTTACCACAAGTAATGTTAGCAATTTAAATTCTTGTTACACCCAAAAGTGATGCCACCAGACCAACTGCTTATTTATTGAATATGTAATAGATAAGAAATTATATAACAATAAAACCATCTCTCACAATACCAGACTTTATTCATAGCCGACAAACTATTCTGGCTTATATATATATATATATATATATAATATATATATAATATATATATATATATATATATATATAATATATATATATATTATATATATATATATTTTTTTATCTCGAGATAGATAGATTTTTTTTTTTACCACCATATTTTCTATTTACCAGAAACTCATACAGTACTGGGCAATCGTTTAAGGCAAGGGTGAAGAAACACTGTAAAGTAACAATGCTTTTAAAAATAAGTGTTAATTTACTTTTTATCAATTAAAAAAATGCAAAGTAAGTGAACAGAATAAAAATCTAAATCGAATTAATATTTGGTGTGACTACAGTTTGGATTTCAATTCTTACACTTGCACACAAGGTGCATGATTAACCCATTTATACCAAGCAGGTGCTAATCAATCATCATCAGTTTTATATTAGTGCTGGGTTCATACTGAATACTGGTGTTTATTTTATGATATAAATGTTTTGTATAGTGCAATACTGGTGTAAATTAAACAAAGTTCGGAACACTAATAGACACTGTATTAGAGGGGACCCTTTTCACTGTTGCACTGGTGAGGGCACAGCTGTATGCGCTCCTAAGCATGACAGTAAAGAAGTTCTGAAATTGAGGCTGATGTGATGACAGAAGAACTGCCAAAAAGAGTAGTAGTATCAGTTGTTTAGTCGACGATGGCTTTTTTTTTTCCATAACTAAAGAACCTCCAAACAACAATTTTTAGCAAAACAAGCAATTTGCTCCACCACCTTAGCCGTAAATATGTCTTGAAATATCAAGAACGCATGAAACTAAGATCAGCGTCCTCCACATAAGCAGGTAACATTGGAAAAGCATAAGAAAAGTCGAGTCCGATGTCACTTGAAGACGCGTTTGCTAGTGACAAACTTCCCCCATTGCGAAGCTAGCTCGGCAGAATTTCTGCATCCCTGCCACCAGAGCTCCATCTGAAAGAGCACTCAGCACTGGTGGCAACATTGTAACATTTCATAGGGTCACACTTAAAACAGATGCTGTGGACCATCTGGTAATCCTGTCTCAAAATTTGTGATGGCTGAAATGCCTTATTGATGTAACTTGTCCATAAGTTTAAAATGTGTAAATATTGTTTTTAGGCTACAGGATAATCCTGCAAACCAGGTTGCACTTATATATGTTTTCAATACTGGAATACTGTGTACTGCACCTGACCTGACCAACAATAGATGCAGTGGTTGGCCAAGGAAACAGATGAAAGACACCATGCTTACTTCCTTTTGACATGTGAAGATCTAGTTACACCCATTTACTGTCTGAAGAAGTCTGGCCAGAAGTGGTCTTCATGGAAGAATAGCAGTCAAAAAGCCAAACCTCTGACATGGAAACAAGACTAAGCGATTTATTTTGCACAAATACATAGGGACTGGGGGCAGAAAAATGGCAGCAGGTGCTCTGGACTGATCAAAATCTGAACTATTTGACAGTAGCATGAGGCTAGTTGTTTGCTGAAAAGCTGGAGAGAGACACAGCAGTAAGTGTTTGCAGGCAGTGAAGCATGATGGAGGCTTCCTGCAAGTTTGGGGCTGCATTTCTTCAAATGGATTTGGAGATTTAGTCAGGATTAATGGTGTCCTCAATCCTTAGAAATACAGGCAGACACTTATCCATCATGCAGTACCATAAGGGAGGTATCTGATTGGCCCCAAATTTCTTCTGCAACAGGACAATGACCCCAAACATAAGCCAATGTCATTATGTGCTTTCTTCATACAAATAAGAAAAAGGAGTCCTGGAAGTTATGTTTTGGTCTCCACAGAACCCTGATCTTAACATCATTGTGTCAGTCTGGGATTACATGAAGAGAGAAACAAATTTAAGGCAGTCTACAGCCACAGAAAGTTTGTAGTTGGTTTTCAAAAATGTTTGGAAAACCTGCAGATTTCCTTTAAAAACTGTGTGCAATCATAACAAAAAGGATGTATGCCGTTTTACAGACAAACAAAAAAAATTTTAATTTGGATTTTTCTGTTCATTTACTTGCAATTTGTTTAATTGAGAAAAAAAAACTTTTTTCCCCTTCTATTTTTTGAAGTGTTGCCCAGAAAAAGTGATTACTCTGAAGATTTGACTCTCATGGACAATACACAATATGGACAAAAGTACCGACACCTGAGTTTTCAGTCATATGTGGTTCTTCACCACAAAGTTGAAGACAATTGTAGAGAATGTAGTCAGATTTGGCAGCATAAAATTCTCTCTTCAATTAAACTTGGGGAACCAAACATGTTCTGTGCACCCCAGGCCTTCTGTACTTGTAGATGAATGAGCACACTCCAAAATCTACTGGAGCATCTTCCCAGAGTAATGGTTATAACAGCAAATAGGGACTAAATGTGGAATAGGATGTTTAAAAAACACAAACTAATTATATTGGTTAGGTGTCCACAAACTTCTGTCCATATAATGTATATGCTAGAAACAACTTAAAAACAAAGCAAAAACAAAGACACTTCTAGATTTATAGAAATGAATTCATTTGCCATATCATTTGTATAAGAGGAAATAATGAATATGGTATATGATGAAAACTAAATAATAAACTTTGTTTAGCCTTTTTCATAATCTGGTTATCTGTAGATAAATTTTTTTGGGTGCTAAATTCTTAGTTAAACCATGCTCAAATTTGGGGTGCACCCTCAGCACCCCTATTTCCCACATCCTTGTAATGGGAGCTCCATGCCGGCACCTGTGTTGGAGGGAAGAAGGGATAATTTTCCGTCTGACAGCCCACAGACACCAGCACTTTGGGAGGGTCAACAGGGGCAGGAGGGGGTGCCTGAGGTGGAGGTGGTGTTGGTGCAGGCTTTGCTGGCAGTTGAGGAGGAGGTGGTGTTGGTGCAGGCTTTGCTGGCAGTTGAGGAGGAGGTGGTGTTGGTGCAGGCTTTGCTGTGAGTATTGGCTCAGGAATAGGGGACTTAACTGGGACTGGAGGAGACTCAAATTCTACAGGAAGTTGGGAAGGAGGTATAGATTCCCTAGGACGTTGAGAAGGGACATGAATAAGTGTAGTGTGGGTAGGAGGAGGGGGAGGTGGAACTGGTACAGCTTTAACTATAGGCCTGGACTTTGGTTCCATGGCTGGAGGTGGTAGGCAAGGGGCTGGGGAGTTGGACTGGGATGCAGGTATCACCTTTCTCTGAGGAATAGGAGATTCAGGGGGAATAATAATCTAAAGAGAAACAGACAAAGAATACACGAGGAAAAATATAAAAGGTAAGTAAAGAAAGACTGATGGAAAAAGCAGTTTCAGGTCAATAGAAAGGTCAGTTGAGAGTATTCAAAAAGTGTGAAAATATATGTAGCCTGAATTGTCCATTGTTTCACACATCTACCTTATCCACATCCCTGCTGTGGTCTTCTCGCAAGCGTTTTGGGCTTGACATGACAATGACACCCTCTGTCAGCCAATCATCTGGTTGTTTCTTGGGCCGTTCTTTGCGAGCAATTCCCAGCTTGCCTTGTAGCTCTTCTATAAGGCGATCCTGAGAGTTGCTTTTGTGAAAGATTACTGGGCCGACCTTTCTGCGAATAATACCATCCCGGTACATGGGATGGACATTGGGTGTCTCCTTTGTACGTCTGATCACAGACTTGAGCTGAGCCAGGGGTAGAGACTCAGTCAGATGATTCATACACAAATGACAAAACATGCAACAGTCAGGTCAGCAGAAGTAGATTCACCCATGTGAGATTGAGAGAGGATCTACAGGCAACGGTCATCACCATAAAAACACACAGCAAAAGCTTCAGGCTGGTAGTTCTTTAGTCCAATAACTGTATAGAGGAAGATGTTAAAGTACGACTATCGTCCTAACACTACACGCAAAGCAGGTGTGTACTACAAAACAGAGCTATGATGCTCATGCTAATGTTGTTCATGCTTGATTCACATGCCAACATTCCAGACCTTGAGAATTAATTTGTCAATCCATTAATTTAATTATTTAATTAAGCCAGCCTTTAATTAATAGTAACACTCCATGACCTCATTTTCAATGGCTGTAATGAAAACACTGCAATTTCCTCCATACATGTCCAGATGCTGAAATCCTATCCATTGTGCTGACAGGATGTAATGCAGGCAGGTCAATCTGGGCATCTGGGGTTCCAGGGCAGGAGGAAGGAGTGAGGGAGTCATCCATCCAGCTAGCCTCAGTCGTAGGAGTCATTGAGCCATCGGCTCCATCATATGACAACTTCAACTCCATGTCAGCCCAGTCCAAAAGATCACTCTTACAGTCAGAATGGTCCTCATGAACCACATCTCCTGCCTCACTCTCAGTGTGCACGTCTGGCTGTACCACATTACGGTCCACTGCAACAAGTGTCTCTTCAAACACTTCTGGGTGTTCTGCTAAATCCATCTTACAAGCTGATGAAACCAAATGTTGGGCCTCTGGCTTGCTGAAGTTCATGGTGAGTAGATTATCCAAAGCATCGTCAATAGAAAGCTCCAGAGCTAAAGCCTCAGGCCTCATATGGGGAAGTGGTCTTGTAGTCTTGGGCACTGCTACAGAACAGATAGGAGGTGTGGTGAGATAAGGGGAAGCAGATTTAAAAGGGGATGAGGATTGCAAAGTGGGTGATTCACTGGCAGGTAGAGGTGTAGAGATGGGAGACGTAACAGCAGATTTAGGTTCTAATAAGGCATCATCTGGAGCTTGAATTATTAAAGAATTGTCTTTATGTGAGGTCTTCATATTTCCAAGGTTACTCAGTGAGCTTTGCGATTTTGGAATAGGCACAGAAGCTGATTTAGTTTCGCTGCTGAGAAGCAGACTCTCAGGATTAGCAGAGATGTGCTGTTGATTGCCAGGACTGATGGTGGTCACTTTTGTGGTGGTAGTAGTAATAATGCTTTGGGACAAACCCACAAGCGAATTCAGCTCTGTGCTCAGCATGGAGAGAGAATCATTAATATCCGGGTCTGTATGTAGATTTGAAGGGGAGAATGGAGAACTGGAAAAGGCTGAAATTGAAGTGGTAGAGTATTGGGCAGATGGGGCAGATTTGGGGGCACTGGACTGCAGAGCAGCTTCACTGGAATCTTCCACTATGTGTAACTCTAAGGGTAGTGCAGAAGAGGGCAGTGGAAAGTAGCAATTTGGTTTAGAAGAAAGACTTGTCACTGGGGAAACTGTAGTAGGGACTACCAAAGTAGAAGGAGTATGAATATCTGCAATGGTAGAGAAGCTGTTGGGCTGATCAAATAGTGGCTCAGAGTTTAGGGAGCCCAGGGAGCTTTGCTGAAGAGAATAACAATAAGGAGGAAAAAGAGCAGGAAAGAAAACAGACGCATTAAAAGAAGAATGTGAAACAAATGACTTGACAGAATAAACAGAATAGCTGACAAATAAAAGTAAATCAAAGAAGTGGGTGTGAGGAGTAACTAAACTAGATGGACAGATTGCCCGGCAAGTCTGTTTGAGCACTGCAATCCAAGGAAGATTTGTCCATATAAGTTAAGTCACTTAATTTTACATAAAAGAAACTCATAGCTCTGTAGAGGCACACAAATATGAACTTACATTGCTCTGCACCTTGAAATCAGATAAACAGGCCATGAGCTCATCCAGTTCTCGTGTGGCTGAAGTGGCTGACATTCGACCGGGTTGATCAGAGTGTCCCTCAGTTTGAAGTCCAGTGGGTGTAGGCCTGCTTACACAAGATAACATTGACTTTAATCAGCAGTTATATTATAAAATATAGCCATATGTCAGCATTCATAAAAATGCAGAAGAATTTGACTGTGAGGATCTTACGTTGGGACAGGAATAGAGCTCTCCAGTTCATTCAGTAGGCTCTCTACAGTGGGACGTCCTTCCTCCGGCCCTTTTGCTCCATTTCTCTGAGGTTTGTCCTTGGGAACGGGGCTAATGCCTGAGTAGGCTCCATTTTCCTGGATGTAGTGTGCAGAACTGGAGGGAGGAAGTGGGGGAGCTGCTTCTTCTACAGATCAAAAATTACAACAGGTTGATATCTACGTTCAATTAGAATATTTGCATTGGCAAGAACATTAATCCAATTCGATAAGTATAACAATATGCCATAGGAAAAATGAAAACTACTAGTTTGGTGGGTTTGGTGATATTAATCTTTGCATCTGTGTAATGCATGGCACTCAGATGTGGAACATGTATGGGTCTAGGCACCTGTGCTGGTGTAGGATGGTGTGATCTGCTGAACAGCATTGAGTTCCAGTAGCAGGCGGTCCAGCTCTGACAAGTTGCTGCCAAGTGCAGAGCTCATGGCTGCTGCTGAGGAGTCTGATGGTGTCTTTTGCTTGTTAGGGAAACTAAAATAACAATGGGAGAAAATAAAGCTTCAGCACAGTATAGTATGGTAATACAGGAGTTTCTGTGACCATGTAACTGACCTGTATACGTGGTCCTCTTCTGTATGAGGTAGTGGGGGACTGCTGCTTTCTAGAGACAATGTACTTTTTTGTGCTGAACCAAGAGACTGAAAAGAGAACAAAATAATAAGGGAAAACTTTAAACATGTACACAAGACTGTACGTTAATGTCAAACATGCCAATCGAGATTTATTTAATGATATTAAACATCTCTGTGGAAGTCTTTGAATGGACAATCTTTATATTAAAAAGTTTACTGACACCAAAGAAACTATTAGTGCCACTCTAATCACCACTACTGTTACTCCTAATTCTGTTCTCCCCATGAATGGGTGTGGCATTGTACAAAAATCTATGGCTTAAATAAAACATCTTCATGTCATGATGCAACAGGTGCTAACAAATATGTAAACCATGGCCTTGGGGCACACAAGAAATATGATTACCCTGGAGAGCTGTACACAGCACTATTTTGCAATCACTACCCCATAGGTGTTTTAACAAAACAAAGGGCGACAAAATACATTTATGGTTTCTTTTTGTACACCAGACCTGTTGTGAGGAGTGATGAGAGTCAGCCTGTTTTTGGAGAGACCCGTTCAAAGCCTCTGAAGATGGAAGAGGGGGCACAGGAGGAGGAGAGGTGTCATCCTGGAACAGAGCTTCACTATTGGGAAAAGAGTAAGGGGTCTCATCTGAGAGAAACACTGGACACTTTGAGATGTGAGCGGTGGATGACTCCAGGTCCGCCAATAACGCGTCTGCATAAAAGAAACATTTTTGGAATTTGTCATTTCCAAATTCAAATTAAAGTGAAAATTCTAAACTGAAACCATAGAACTTTAGTGCACATTTACAGCAATGGAGAGCATGCTAATTCATGCATCAACATTGGATGTCTGGGGAGGTGGTAGCTCAGTGGTTAAGGCTCTGGGTTACTTATTCAAGCCCCAGTATTGCCAAGCTGCCACTCTTGGGCCATTAAGCAAAGCCCTTAACGATCTGACTGACCCTGTGCTCTTACTTCAGGTTCTGAACAAACTGGGATAGGTGAAGAAAATAATTTCACTGTGCTGTAATGTACATGTGAAAAATAAAGGTTTTGTTACTCCACCAGAAGGTAGGACTGTTACATGGCTGGCTGAGGTTACAGCTCTTTATTTTGCATTATTGTCCAGACTGTGATCACAAAAAGTACTACACTCATAAATTAGATGTTCTCCATTCTAAACGTATTTAATTGATAATTACAAAAACATTGTTTGGTGAACAATATCATTTTATGAATTACATTTTATGAAGTTAATCCAAGCTAAGTGAAGCTAATCACTTTATATGGCATACCTGTATACCTACTTGTTAAAGAAATTACCAGTCAATATCCAAACCATTTTTGGCAGCAGTGCCAAAAGTACCTCTCAGAGTATGGTCTGAGAGGTTTGTGCTGATATAAAGGCAACCTTAACTCAGATAACCAAGTTTGGTGAGCTGAAAAGCATCTCTGGATGAACAGTCTGTTATATCTTGAGGCAGATGGGATACAAAAGCAGTAGACCAAAGCAGATTCCACTTCTATCCAGAAGTTTCTTTTAAAAAAAGGGACCTAACAAAGTTCAGTCAGCATTTATAAAATAAAAAAAAAAAAAAAAAACACTCTCCAATTTCCTTTAACATAAATACTCAGTCTGTTTGGAATAGAAAACATGGTTGAATTAAGTGTCTAAACAGCCAGATATATTTTCTTGAAATAAGACAAGGAACCAACATTGTTGGCCCATACATTGTATAGTGCATTCAACTGCTCGAATGGCTCGCTTTATATATCAAATAAAATCGATACCTTTTTATAGCGCCTGATAGAGATAGAGATATATATATAGTTTAAAATAAAAGCAATCCAGCATCTAAAACCAGATCAATCACCGTTTTTGGTAGAAATTATATCCCTACATAGCAAAAATCTTGTAGAAGGGTTACCGTATATTTCGGACTATAAGCCGCTACTTTTTTCCCACGTTTTGAACCCCGCGGTTTAAACAACGAAGCGGCTAATTTATGGATTTTTCCTGGGTTTTCCCCAGTTTCACAAACTTCAAGCCAAAAAACTGAGCGACATAACATTAGACCAAAAAAATCTCTGAACGGAAACGAAAAAAAAAAAACCCACGCACCTCACCTGTGTTCTAAGCTGCATGTTGTGTTTACTGGCGTTATCTTTTACTAATATTTTTATTAGTTTGATGATCTGAAACTTAGTGTGACAAACATGCAAAAAAAAAAACAAAACAAAAAAAACAAAACCACAGAAATCAGGAAGGGGGTAAACACTTTCACACCACTGTATATGTATATATACACACACTTTTATATACATACACAGTGGTGTGAAAGTTTTTTTTTTTTTTTTTTTTTTATTGCATGTTTTTCACACTTTGTTTCAAATCATCAAACTAATTAATTTTCAGTAATCAGTTTTTAAATAAAGGTTTTTATTATTGAGGGAAAACAAAATCCAAAACTACTGAAAAAGTGTTATATAGAGGTAGTCCTCTACTTACGACGGAGAAACGTTACAACAACCCCATCGTAAGTTAAAAAAAAAAATAAAATAAAAAAACAAAAATAAAAAAAAGACTGTGGCAGTCTTTCCTGCTTCATGCTGATTTATAATTATTATTTTCTGCTCTAAACTGATGGGTTCCTCTTCTTTTTTTCACTACAAGCAGCATACATATTTGGGCACTTGGAAGACATGCTTTTATCACTAAAATTGCTGTTTAAAACCGAAAGAAAATACACAATGAGACAACTATAATCTGTCGACCGCTATCGAGAGTAGAGCATCTCACAGAGTGAGAGATATGCTCATCCCAGCTGCGCGTCCAACGTATCGGACATCATACGCTGCTGCCTGTGGCTGTTGTGTGAAATTTTAATTATTAGTAGAATTTTGTCGTATTGCTATCGTCATCGTAAGATCACAAAATTCTGAGTCGAACCATCGTAACTCAGGGACCGTGTGTGTGTGTGTGTGTGTGTGTATATAAATACAATCTGCCATTACAGCATAAACACACATGTCAATCACAACAGAAATACTTTTCATTATGTCTGCCATAAACTTTCATACACGGAAGATGAGGCTCAGGCTCACTTTTGGCAAAATGCTTTATGCTTTTAGGTTGCCAAAAGATTAATTGGTTTACTAGCATGAAATGCAGCAGACTTTTCTTGCCGCTGGCTTTTAGTGTCTGAAAGCTGGTGAAGGGAGGTGCTGTGCTTCATGTCATACATGTATCTTTGCAAAGTTTATACTTGCACATTCACGGTGAAGCTTTATAGTTTCATGTAAAAAGTATTATACACTCTTGTACTATAGCTCTCCTGCACTAGTTCCACAATGCATACATTACATGCAATGCATTAAATTTCTCTCTTTTTGTATTTTTTGCCCTTCACTTTCCTGCTGTTCTGTTTTACTGGGTTTTCCCTCACTTCTTTACCTGAGGAAATGCCTTTAGATTGATGGGTTTTTTGTGATATTGGTCAATAGATCACATCATCAATAACACTAAGTGGGACTTAAGCACACTTGCTTTACCTTTATGCTCCCTTCAGGGGGTAGGGCTACCTGAGAAAACAATACACCATCGGGGGATGAAGGCAAAAAGACAATGACTCAATGCACAATAGATTATTTAAACAAAATTACAATATATACTACCAGTTTCACATTATTAAGAATAAAACCCCAATAGTAAGCAGAACTGTGGGATGTGCACGCCATTAACTGAGAAGGTGTTGCAGAAACCGTCAATATCAGCTCCACATCAGCGGGACTATAAGTGGGGAGGACATTAAGGCTCACTTCAAAAGCATGCATACAGCATGAGAGATGCTGACTGACCAGGGCATATACATTATACAAGATTCATGAACTGTATAAATAATTGGTATAAGTCAATTTAATCCCCAGTGCTTAAGTACACAAAGGATGAGCTTGTCAAACTTAAAGTTTTTATTAACTATTGTACATAAATTGTGCACAATAATGCATGAAATTAGGATTGATTGCTTGAGTACATGTTTGAGTACATCCCTGCGAACAATGCTAACTTTAATTTTTCTAAAATACAGAACTATAAATTACTCATATCAAAAGTAGTATGCAAAATGAATATTAGCAAGTCAATTATAGGAAATAACTGATTTATATGCAAAAATAGATCAACAAATAAATTTAGATCGTCAATAACTGACCACTAGTCTTATGACCAGTGCTCTAAATAACCTCATGCATGAAGAACAGAGCTAAACACAATTAAATTGAAACAGTAGAACATTCTCTCTCTCTCTCTCTCTCTCTCTCTCTCTCTCTCTCTCTCTCTCTCTCTCTCTCTCTCTCTCTCTCTCTCTCTCTCTCTCTCTCTCTCTCTGTGTGTGTGTGCCAGTATGAGTCATTACCACATTCCAACCAGACAGTCTTTACTGTAAGCAAAAGCCCATCAACTCGACATGCATTTCACCACCCATTACCTCCCATATAAAAGTAAAAAATAAATAAATAAATAAAACTTACTTTCTGAGCTGCATATGCAAGTTTGTGGCATCTAATAGCAGGATTTAAAGGGAAGTGGTAGCTGGGTGATTAAGACTTTGGACTTCCAATTGGAAGTTCGTGAGTTCAAACCGTAATATGAACAAAGTTCCACTCCTGGGACCTCAAATGCAAAGTTGTATTTAGGAACGTAACAATGGAGGGAAGAAAATCAATAAATAAGTGACTATTCAAGTTGGATGAGATGTTAAATGAATCCCAATACATGGCAGGTACGCAAAAGCTGTATACTGTGACCTCACTCTACAGGCACGATAACCTTGAGCAATTTGTATTGTTAAATGTTAAGCAGCGGCAAAGTGTAGATATTAATGAGGATGCCTCATCCCAATTCAAATCGGAGGTGTGATGGCTCTTTTTTCTGACTTTGACTAAAAATAAAAGGTGACAAGGTTGTAACAGACAAAACAGAAACCGTGTCTAAATACTACTAGATGATGTTAATACACACAAATAGCACAACAAAGTGGTGCCGTCACCTCTGTGAGAATTTCCCGTCACCTCCATCTGCACAGAAAAAGTTATTAATAGGACAAACTACACTGCCCGAAGAAACTGCAGTCCCACTCGCGGCAACAAGTTCATCTGTGGCATTCTTGGCAACGATATGAGGCCACATTTTGTTGTTGAAAATAAAGAATTTTAGTTACTAGTCATACATTTAACCTAGTTTATATGTATATATGTTTATATGTATATTTTCCTTTATATGTTTGATTTGGGGGTTGTTTTAAATTTTCTATTTAGTTTTGCTATTTGACATGTATGCATTCGTTTATTTAGGAAGCGTGAGCAGCATTTTAACTAAGGCATGATAAAACACTTTCATTTGCAATTTGTCAAAGCTTGTTTGGTTAAGAAATTTTAAAATCTTGAGACGAGAGAATTACTAATAAACCAAGTCTCTCTGCATAAGAGTGTCTACCAAATGCCATAGATGTAAATGTCAGATGCCTGCGAGAAAAAGAATGCAGCTTTTTATTAACAAGTATTTTTTTGTTTTGTTTTTTAGCCTAACTGAAAAATGTTAATCAAATAAATACATAGACAACTGCTGTCAGCATTCAGCCCAAGATGATGAAAAGCATGCCCAAACATCATAATTCTGCTCCATTAAAAGATCTTATTCTTGCCTTGCTGGTCCATTCTATTGTGCATTCTCAAAAATAAGAGTAACTGATTCAAAAACTCTTGTGATTATTAACTATGCAGCGCACATTTACAAACATTTGTGAAACAAATAACTCTGAAGAGCTCAGTGAATTCAAGCATTTGACTATGATTAGATGCCACCTATGCAAGTCAGTTTGTGAAATTTCACCCCTGCTAGATATTCCACGGTCACCTGTAAATTATATTACTGGAAAGTCAAATCGATTAGGAAGAGCAACCACTCAGCCAAGCAGAAGACTATGTAAAGTCTCAGAGCGAGGTCACGAATGCTGAGGCACCAAGTCAGCAATCCTCAGCTCATTCCATAGCTGAATAGTTCCAAATTTCAATGCCATTTTATCTATACTGACAATCATATCCAGCAGGAACTTCCTGAAATGGGTTTTCATGGCCAAGCAGCTACATGCAAACATAACATCAAGTAAAATGCCAACCACCAAACAGTAGATTAACCTGTTAGCCTTCGCCACAGATTTTGGGACTCACATCTGAAAATGCCCATCCTAATTTTAAATGTTAACAGTTTCTGATAAAAGTGGGCTACATACACAATTTAAATATCTTTAAAAAAGAACACACTTTGAGCTTTACTGTCAATCATCAAAGTTGACAGATGAAGTGCCATGGATATACATTTTCTGCATTGAACATTATTTGTATTTCATATATAAATACATGAAATCAGTCCTGGAGCAATCCAGAAAAGTACTGGGTTGAAAGCCACATGTCTCATGAGTTTATATTTCAAATTCTATGAGGATTTTCATGACAAATGAGATTCCTACAAACATTTATTTAAAACTATGTCTGATCCTTTTCTCCCTCCCCCTGTTTGAGAGCCACCTGTTAAACTCAGGTAGCCATTCATATGCTATTCATACAGTCTGCATAGAAATGAATGGCTGACCATTAAAGGCTATTGTTATACACGTTTGGCTATTGATATTAAGTTGGCTTTCATATTGATGGAAAGGTAGTCAGACAAGCTACTGTTTTACATTCATGGCCATTCATATTGATGTGCGGCCATTCCAATCCCAACAATACACATACACACACACACACTTAGGTTTCAAGCCTTTCTCTTATCAAAACAAACGGGCAATAAAACCTATACAACATCGTAAAAAACTGTAAAGGGAGATACAGTGGTGTGGAAAAAGTTTGCCTGTTTGTCACACTTTAATGCTTCAGATCATCAAACTAATTTAGTAATAATAATATAAATGAAGGTTTTTATTGAGGGAAACTGAATCCAAAACTACATGGAATTAAATTAAATAAAACTAAGACTCACCCACGTAGTGAATAAAATCCTCCCATATATCGTTAAAATCCTGCACTTATTGTGAAACAAAATAACCATCTAAATTACAACACTATTGTTTGGTTGGAGCAAAAATGCTTTACGGCATGTTGTTCAGTGGAGCCTTATTTTTCCAAATAAACGGGGATTTGCAGCAGTGAATGTGTTTGTGAGTCGTTATTAAAATAATTGCGTTAAGTAGTTAGTTTTTTTATGCATGTTTGTGTGTACTGCTTACACAAATTCAGCAAATACATTCGTTATGCGGTTTCGATTGAAAAACAGTAATCTAAAATCGCTGCTTGAGGCTTCGAACTTTAGAATGATGTAGTTAGTCATGATTACTCTTGTCCCTTTGTATTTAATCTATTGCTAAACATTAACACCTGAGAACAATGGGGTATCGGTCATGCTGGCACGGCTCTGACTAAGAGGTTAAAGCATGCTGACATGGGACTCTGGAGCAGTGGAAACATGCTCAGATGAGTTGCGAATCACACTTCTCTGTTTGGCGGTCTAATGGGCGAGTCTGAGTTATGGTGAATGCCAACTATAAAGTTTGGTGGTATGGAGCTACTTTTTAGGTGTTTAGGTCCCTTACACATAGTCAAGAAAACTCTAAATGCTTCAGCATACCAAGACATTTTGGAGAATGCTGTACTTCTAACTTTTAACAGTTTGGGGTAGGCCCATTACTATTCCAGCATGACTGGGCCCCTGTGTACAAGGCAAGGTCCATAAATGGATGATTGAATGATATTGGTGAGGAAGACCTATACTGGCCTGCAAAGAGCACTGACCTCAACTGCCATTAAACACCTTTGAGATGAACTGGAACAAAATTGTAAGCCAGGCCTTATAGTCCAAGATTGGCACCTGACCTGAAGAAAAAAAAAACACACTAATGGATGAATGTTGTGGAAAGCCTAATCAGAAGCCTTTTCTCGCTCTATACCCACTCCATTGGTGAAGTCATATCCTCACATCAGTATTCTTACCACTGCTATGCAGATGACACTCTACTAATATTTTCTTTCCCTCCATCAGATACCACAGCTTCCGCTCGGATCTCGGAATGCTTGACAGACATATCTTCGTGGATGAGTGCTCACCAACTAAAACTCAACCCCAGCAAAACTGAACTGCTGGTCATCCCAGGTGATTCACCTCCAGGTCAAGATCTCCAAATAACACTTCATGACTCTCTGCTCTCCCCTTCAGCCACTGCTCATAACCTTGGGGTAACTATGGACAATGAACTGTCCTTCTTCCCACATGTCGCTAATGTGGCTCGCTCCTGTTGATTTCTTCTCTACAACATCCGAAGGATTCGACCACACAGGCTGCCTAGGTGCTTGTTCAGTCTCTTGTAATTTCAAGACTAGACTACTACAACTCTCTGCTGGCAGGTCTTCCCCTGAACGCTATTCGACCACTGCAAATAATTCAAAATGCAGCTGCACATCTTGTGTTCAATCTGCCCAAGTTCTCCCACACCACACCACTGCTGCGCTCCCTTCACTTACTTCCAGTAGCTGCACATATCAGATTCAAAACACTGATGTTTGCCTACAAGGCCTTACCTCAGAGACCTCATCACATCTCGCATCCTCCAGCACTGCTCAACTGGTACCACCTTCTCTCAGAATGAGAGGTAAGTATACTTCAAGGCCCTTCTCTGTTCTGCCACCGAGGTGGTGGAATGAATGATGAGTCCCTGACTATCTTCAAGCGTTGATTGAATCAACTTTAATATCTACATATTTGGAAAGCAATGCCATTACAGTTGGTGTAATAGTCAGGTATGCAAAGGCTTTTGTCCATATAGTGTACTTTCTATGTTATTTAACAAAATATCAAGTGAAATTTTGTTAAAATATAATAGGGATATTAACTTTTACCCTGGTATATCATCTACGTAGATATGCAAGTTGGCTCCATGAAGCCAAATGGAAATCTCTCATAGCCTAATCCTGTTCAAATGGAAATGCCCATCAAAAACACACATGAAAATAACCTGTATTTCCCTGTGGAATATCTGTTCAGTCAGTAAATTAACGTGAGGTGCTGATAACGTATGTTTATAGAGGGTTGGTCTCAATAGAGTAAAGCAAAGCAAGAGTTGTGTTAGACATGGTGTATAAAACAGATAGAGAAGGGAAACTTAACCAGTTAGTAATTCTGACAGTTTAGCATGTTTCAGCCCATTAGGCAATGAGAAATACAGATAATGAGAGAAGGTGAAAAAAGGGAAGAGAGAAAATGAGAGACATATAGAAATAAAGTTAGTTTCTCAATCCTTTTACTTGTGCCTCACTATCAACCCTGCCACTAGTGGTCAAATATAGCTTTTTGCTTTGACCTACCATACTGGGGAAGAAGAAAATCCAGACTTGTTGAAAGACTGACAACATGGGTGGCTAAAGTGAAGGTTTATATGACAGCTATATGCTAACCTGGGCCTCAGACATCTGAGCCTACTCCAATGTTACTTAAAGTTTATGAGTTTAAATACCAAAGGAGCAGAAATGAAATCCTGGACCATATCTGGAGGTGTGGTGGCAGAGAATACTGATGAGTAAGTTTATGAACAAGTCACTGCATGAAAGTACAAATAAGCTAAGGGAAGGGCTGCACTTTGAAACTGTGCTATTCATAAAACAGCACAGATAAAGTGCCCAAGTAGCTCAGCAGTACAGCCTGAGCTTTTATTAGAGAGGTCAAAATAACAGTTAAAAATAGGTTACATACGACATAGGGATAGTTAATTTCTCCTACACAGAAGTATATACAAGGGAAATATCAATTAAGAAAGAGCTGTCTTTTTTTTCCTGTAAAGCTGGGCTGGGAACTGTTAGTTGTGACGTGTATTTGCATGTATTTGAAATACATGCAAATTAAAGAAAATATGTACTGCAACACAAACATATTTGATAACTACAAAGAGACAAATGTTATACTCACGTTTTTAGGCGCAATTAGGTCTCGAAAGTATTCCCATTTATTTAACCAAATCTGTTAATCCTAGCAAGTCTGTCAAAGTGCGTTAAAGGAGTATACAAGAAAATGTGGAGTGTGTGTGTGTGAGAGAGAGAGAGAGAGAGAGAGAGAGAGAGAGAGAGAGAGAGACAGAGAATACAATGAAGTGGGAGGGGAAATAAATGACATTAACCCACTCTTGACCAAACTTGTTTGTATGTGTACACTTGTTTCTTTTTTGTTTCAGCTTGGTCACTTTTTCCCTTCAGGTAACACTGGAAACAAAGAAACGGACAATTTCAACATAATCAGGTTATAAAACTAAAAAATTAAATACGGGCAAACTTGTTACTTCTTTTGTAAGAACCTAAAACGATTTAAAAATAGACATTAGACAGTAGATGTGTAAGAATGATAACATACATATGCTCCAAGACTAGCTATGTTTAACCCTTGCCATAAAACCACATGGGAGCATATAGCTTGGCTATTTTAGGTTTAAGGATCAGCATGAATGACAGTGCAACATGCTGAAACTAAACAACAGTAAGCATGCTTAAACCTGCTGTTAAAAATTTACTGGCTTCATACCTTCTCTCAAAAACTCACTCTCTCTCTCTCTCTCTCTCTCTCTCTCTCTCTCCTCTCTCTCTCTCTCTCTCTCTCTCTTTTACTTCACTGCCCTGAAGGGGTGTTTATTAATTATACGGTTCAACAAAGTCTCCAGAGTAACTGAATACAGATATAGATTACACCCACTCATGAGTGAAATGCGCAAGGAAATCTCAAATATGGACATCATGTTAAAAGTCATACTTTTACGAGAAGTTAAATAAGTCTGAGAAATCAGAAGAATAATAAAATTTTTATTTTAAGAGTGCTCCTTAATATGAACATTAAAAAATATTCTAGACCAACTAGTCTTTACAATGCTGTGCCTAGGACTGAACAGGAGGAGGCAGTAGTATGTTTAAAATGAACATGAACGTAAACAGCTAATGTGATTAGGTGTTTTCTCAATCCTTGAGTTTTAGTCATTTTCCCGGGGGGGGGGCTGCGTTTCCCCACACTGCTTGCTCATGTCAGTTACACAATGTAAGGAAAAAAGATGTTCCATCTTACATACAACTCTACTTATTTATGTTGAATAGGAATTAATCATTTAGGCAGGAACACTACAGCAATATGTATGGAAAAGAGATATACAAAATAGCACGCTAGTAAGCAAATAAAAAAAAAATAAAAAAACTGTTTTTAAGACAATTTTTAATGCTTTCATTCCTGGCCACTCCGTGCTCTCCCCTCTTTGACACACACCCTTGTGTCAATATCAGAATGTGAAAATAAATTCCTTGCATTCCTTTGGAGACCCACCAAAGAAAGGAGCTTTAGTCAAGAAAGGTACAGAGCTGTGTGCTAGGCGCTAATACAAATTCAGTCTGACAAAAGACACTTCATTTGTGTCAGTTAGCAACCATGACTTCCTCCCACCCCATTATAGAAAAACAGTAAACACATTGACTGCAAAACTCATTCTGAAGTGGCATGTATTGTAACTAATACAGGAATGCTTTGTATATGCATTGCACGTTATTATGAATTTCAACTGAATATTTGAAATGTGTGTCTTATTAGAATTGCAACTACAACTTGTTATTAAAAAGTTAACTACACAGATTAAATGCATCTAAATATGGATCTTTAAATTTAAAAACATTACCACTACGCCCAAAATGTTCAAAATAATTATTTAAACTAATGTGCAAATTTGATTTACAGCATGCATCATAAAAATCTTCTCTGTATGGGTTCATGAGCCTTGAACCAAATTCTCTCTATAAATAGAGTGACAGTTCATGTTAAAATTTCTTGGCAGTGTGCCTGTAAATATATAATCCTCATTATTGTTGAATTGCTCGATTGTGTTGTAACACTGCAGTTAATATACATTTATGAGGAAAAATCTAAATCTGATTGGAGATTGGGTGTGCTGCACAGAATTTCCAAAATCCTTCAAGCTAAAAGATGCATATCTTTGAAATAGCAAAGAACAAGCATATTTTCCTGAACCAGTAGCAAGCTCTTACAATCTTCTGCATCAGACATGTAGCTACAAGTCAGTGATGACTGCCCTGTTAACTGGTGAAGACGAGACCACCGCCCATGAAAAACAAAAAACCACCCATATTTATACTGGTGAAAGGCAGAGTGAGAGAATAACAGAATTCAAGAACAGAACTGATAGATCACAATAAAACTATCAACAGAAAAGCCAGTTAAGTGCCATTTAAATAATATGCATCTGTAAGTGGAAGGGGAAAAAAGAATAAAGGAAGTAACTTCCAGAGGTTCAGGAAAAAAAAGGAGGGGGGGGGGCATAGCAGTTAATGGGTTGAGATAAATAGCAATAGTTCTGTGCAGAAATATCACTCTAGTCATCTTCAAGCACAGCAGAAAGTCAACACTTCTCTAAAGAAGGGACAGAGCCCAAAATAAAAGCTCATCTACATAGACCTTTAGGCTAGCATACAGAGAGCAGGGAGGAGACTATTATAGACACACACACACACACACACACACACACACACACACACACACAGACCAGCACCTACTTTAACTATGTGTTTGCTGACACATGAGTTAAGATCGAGGTGTTAGATTTTACACAAACATTGTTATATTCAGCTTTTTCAGTTTGCACACAGCTCTTAATAAGACTGCCGGGATCCACTGGAACATTTGACACGCATAATGCCTTAGGGTGGGGGGGGGGGTCTTCTTGTTTCGGTCATGTAGGAAGAATTCGGTTCAAACTCAGAGTCTAGAACTGGAACATCCACGGCCATCAGGAAAACAATCAGCACTGTGTGTTAGCCAAAACACATGGCCAAGAAAATAGTGTGCATTCAAAAAGGAGAAGAAATCAAGGAAGAGGAGAGAATATACTACAATATACTACTTCACTAATCTTTTAAACTAGTGTGATTGCAAGAATTAGATTTAGTTTGGTTGAGCAAAAAGGAAGATATAGAGCACAACAACTCACGATGATCCAAGCATATTTCATAATAGCACCCATATAAACAAATCTTTCATTAAATAGTCTTTTGGTAAAAGACTTGCAACATAATTGTATATGAAAAGCAGAAATACTGATAATGCAAGACAGAAACATTTCATTTGAAAGCTTATTAAAATTACTCTGAACAGGATGAGTGTCAATATAAGAATGAATATTTTTTTTTTCTGTTGAAAAACTATTGCTATAGTGAAGGAAATAAAAAAGGTCTACTTCTTCTTTCTGCAGTTTCCTGAGGAAGTACAATTGAATGCTTGGCTAAACTTAAGACAGGGTGTGAACCACAGTTGAGCTGTGGTTGCGGTGAACTTAACTTAGTCAGATAAACCACCCCCATACACGGCGACTAATTAGCTGCCCAGACAGCATGGGAAAGCTAAGAAATTCTCTCTCTCTCTTTTTTTTTTTTTTTTTTTAAATAAAAGTGTCTTACAAAACAAAAGCTAGCATGCATATTTGAACTTAATGCATCAAGATACCACATAATAGCAGAGTGTATTAACAATAGCATGTAGTTCTGAATCCCTCTACTTGCTTCACAACACACACACACACACACACACACACACACACACACACACACACACACACACACACACACACACACACACACACACAATCCTGTGGAAACACTAACAAATTCAAGCTAATCTAAATCTGACACAAAGCCTACATACGACTCTCTGGCTACAACAATACACAGTCACCACACAGCCAAAATCAAATTGTATCTTTTAGTTGTAATTAAAGAAAAGAGCACAAATATTTATAAATCAAAATGCCCCTTTCTCACGGACACAGGCACATAATGATAGGCAAGAAACTTTGTTAGAAGAGGAAATTGTATACTGGTTTATTTAATTTAACCTGTATAAATGCCCTTCATTGATAGCCATGTCACTGTACATAATGTTTGCTACCAACAGGGTTAAGGGAGGGAAAAAATTTACCCTAGCAGCCTCTTAACCTGACATTATAAAATCCACAACAGCCCTGTGAGAATATTTTGAAATCAATTTTAATTGTAGAATGTGGTGTGCCAGCTGTATCAGGATTAAAGTGTCACTCAATGTGCTTTCTTCTTCTTAGCATAGGCTTAATGTTTTGTGCAATACAAATTATGCATATTGCACATGTAAGCTGTTCACTGTACTTTACACACCCTCAAGCACATAAAAGTAAAACAGTGTAATGACTGAAAGTGAAATTTGTGGTGGGCTATACATTGTGTGTGTGTGTGTGTGTACCGTAATTTCCGGACTATGTAACGCACCCAAATATAAGCCGCACACACTGAATTTGACAAAGATTTTTATTTTGAACATAAATAAGCCTCACCTGTCTATAAGCCGCAGGTGTCTACACTGAAACTAATGAACTTTACACAGGCTTTAACGAAAGCGCCATTTAAGATAATTCAAAAAAAATTTTTTCTGACCACACACCGCATAGATCAAGGTTTACCAAATAAAGCCATAATGAAAAAGCCATGTGTGAAAAAGTAAGTACTCCTGCACTGCTCCTAAGTTTGATGAGCTTTTTGCTGGTCTGAAGCATTTAGGTGTGTTAACAAGGAAGAACCAAAATCTATAATTTTACAGTGAGAAACATTAAACAAAATTCAGTTGCCAGCCTGGTCAGACTATTGTTTATTTATAAACAAATTACAATTACAAATAAAAGTTACATATTCGACTCTCAGTTAGCATGTTAAATGTAAAAAGTTAATGACAGTACAGTTAGAAAAAAACTGAACAAGCATTGCTTCTAAACAATGTCCTGAACAGATAAGACCAAAGTGGTGATGTGTGGCCATGTTTGTCTTTACAGTCTTGTGTATTTTTCTTTTTTTTTTTTTACAACCGCCTAACATTTTTCACAGTAACACACACAAACCCACACACACCTGTGTAAATGTTTAAACAGGTGTGGAAAAAAAATGCAATGAAATAGTAAGAATTCTCTAAATAATATATATATAAAAAGTGTTAATTTATTTTTTATCAATTAACAAAACCGAAAATGAATGAACAAATCAAATCAATATTTCATCAATCTCATCAGCTGCATAGTGTCCACAGCATCTACTTCTAATATCACCTTTTTCAAAATAGCTTGAACAGCACATCGTGAAACTGCAGTCTGCTTTGAAATCTTTGCTGATGCAGAATAACCATCTTGTGTCTTGTTGATGAGCTCAGTCTTGCCATGGTGAATGATCTATGACATGAAATTGTCTTCCACCGCATCTTAGTAGCATAGAGTTTAACAGAGTTCCTCACCCAGTTCAAAACAGTGGGTACTGTTACATTTAATGATGATGTTTCAACCCATATATAAAATGAATAATCATTAGCACCTGTTTAGTATAAATTACACCAAATTCTGATTCTACAGAATCCCTGACTTTGTGCAAGTGTACAAAAGTATGAATTGAAAGCCAAAAGGTTGTCACACTAAATATTAATTTAGAACTCTTTTGTTCACATACTTTCCAACGGTTATTTGATTTTAAAAAAAATATATATATGCATTAACTCATTTTTTTAAACATTTTTTACTCAAAAGCATTCACTCACAAATGCCATAATCTTTTGCACAGTACTGCATGTATGCACACATATACTGAACAAAATTATAAATTCAAAACTTTGTAAATTTATAACTGCTGATTAGACAGTATGATTATTGCACCGGTGGGCCTAAGACTGGCCACAATTAAAGGCCACTTTTGCAGTTTTACTTTATTGGGGGGTGGGGTGTCAGAAAACCAGTCAGATTCTGGTTTTTCCCTGTACAGTGAAAACCGGGATTCATCCGTGAAGAGAACACCTCAAGTGTTGCGTTTATAATTTTGTTCAGTGTACATACATACATACATACATACATACACATTTATTTATTTATTTATTTTTATTTATTTATTTATTCTGGAATGTCCTTATTTAAGAATTACCAGAATGCAGCAACATTAATTAAATAAAATGCAGAGGTAAAAAAAAAATTTCAATTTATATGTTGAAGTATTTTTTTGTGTCTGCATGAATTACCGGCTCTACTTCAGACAAGCTGTGGCAACACTGAAAATATGAGCAATGTCCAGAAAGAATGAGCCATAGCTCACATGGACAATGACGCCATTAGCACTCGGCTTACAGAAAGATGACTTGGTTGCTTACTAGATATTAGATTACTAGATATTTATAAAAAAAAAAAAAAAAAAAACTAAAGGTTTGACAATGTAGACAAAGTGATTTAGTAGTAATAGTCACTCCACAGTTACTGTAGAGAGGAAGAATCAAAGGAGGTGGAATCACTCCGTGTTAAAGAGACAAGCTTAAACATGTACTGTAAAGTATGAAGGCATGAACAGATAAACACATTATTTCAGAAAAATATTTGGCCTACAGCAACAATCACTGAGGTTTAGTAAAAGATGCCAGAGTATTGAATATTTAAGTGATGTCCATGTTTGCAATTAATTAATAAATTGATAATCTTTAAGCAGGAAGCTCAATAAACTACATTCGATCACAGCCTTTTGGGATGAATATAAGGTAACATGCACACGACAAAGATTAACCTCAATTTCTGAAAACAAAATGTTCGTAAGGATGTACATGAAAGGACATCACTAAAGTCAAGAAAATGTCATATGCCCTAAAATATAACCAGTAAAAAGCTTTTGTGCAATAAATTACCAAATTTGTAAATCTACACCACAATCTGTAAAACTACACCTACAAAAAAAATTTTCCTACAGAAAAATTCCGTTTATTTTCACAAGAAAACACAAGAACACAAGAAACAATGCAAGAAAATTATGCAAATAATTTAAAAATATGTATATCTGCTCCAATCTCAGCAAAAACAATAATTACTCTATATTGTAACATGCAACTAACAATAAATGTAACTAAGTACTTCAGTTTGATCAAATCTGAAAGTTTCTTCCTTATGTTATCTCAAGTTTTTCCTTGCCACATCCCCCACTAGCTCGCTCATCAGGAACAAATTTACACTTATAAAGAACATTTCATTCATTCTTTATCACCACATTATATGTGTAAAGCTGCTATGAGACAATGTTCATAGTTAAAAGCGCAATACAAATAAAAATGAATTGAATTTGTACACCAATGCATATTTTTCCTTTTTTTTATTAAACCTGTTAGCTTACTGCATTTCTCCAATTAATTCTCTTTTTATTGCATTTGTCTACTACAATAGTAACTTTTCTATTTTCAAACGGGATTTTTTCGTGATTTTTTCAAAGTTTGTATATTAAATTTACACATATATGATTTAATTAATATAGAAAATTAAATTATTATCTGTTTTAATGATTAATTCTAGATGCTTATATATTCATAAATGAACAAAATGTCTGTGTATTTCTTTCAACAAAAATGATGTCAAAACAATGTATTATATCATGGTTGTCAACTTGCCATCTGCAATTATCATTAAAAACAATACAAATGTTTTTTTTGTTTTTTGTTTGTTTTTACAGAAACAATCCAGCATGAGTGAATTTGTTCAACGGAGAAATCCCTCATGCACTCCAAAAGTCAGCCACGATAAGCTTTAAAATATCTACATTAAGGAAAAGTTAAACTCAATAGAGGCATTTGCATTTTATAAGTACACCTTTTATACATAAATACCTTGAATCAGGGTTTTATAGTTCTAAACATCTAATCAGTTGCAGCCCTAGTAATTTGTAATTAAAAGTAATTCTAATTCATTTAGGGATTCGCATGCTAATGTAAAAATGCATCTACAAGAATCAGATATACAACATTTAAATTTCATTTTATTTATGTTGTAAACAAATGACAGTTTCTACTTAGCTAGAAAGCATTTTTATCATTAGTATCTGTGCTGTTGTCCTCCAAGAGTCGCCATTTTGCCTAAAGTGGAGCTCAGAATTCTAATTAAAGCTACATGCAGCATATTCATGGGCCAAACACCCAGATCCAGTGAGCCACACATTCACAGATGCTTTACAGCTGTTGCCTAATAAACTACAGAAAGCAGAGGCATTTATTATAATGTTTGTTTTTAATACAGACGGAGGGAATTAACTGAAACTTGGAGAAAGAAATAAAGATGACCAAATAGACAGCTAGGTGTTAGCATTGTGTGAGCTGAATTGGAAAAAAATACCAAAATTTGAAGGAGTAGCAGAAAAATAGCAATTAGATATAAGTAATTTAATCATATTACTGTATTTCCTGGCCAATTTGACAAATTTGTTGCATGGCCTCAGCTCATGGTCCTGAAAATGTCTACCAAGTTTTGTTTCCTTGCACAAACTGATAAATAGCTTTACATCCTGTTTCGCGGTCAGATTCATTGCCCAAAAAGTCAGACCAAATCCGAGAGGACAAATGCAATTAGGCATAAACTGATGTCATAGGGTGTGCTGATTTCTTCTTGACCCAGGGAAGCCAGAGATGCCTTCTCTTTGATAGTTCAAACATTATGACTAGAGCCGGACTCCCAAATTAGGTACAAATTTGACCCAATGGCGGCGCTACATTCTTGGAGGCACTTTCTCCCCTTTCAGATTTGGTCAGATGTGTGGGAAGGATATGATCCTTGCTCACTCAGTTCCTTCCTAATCTTTGTCCCAGATTTCACAACTGTATTTTTTTTTTTAAACGACTGTTATATGGAATTTAACAGAGCTCTGAACAGAAGCAGCGGCAGTTAACCAGAGGAGGGAGGCTGAAGAACACAAAGTTATCCAAATAAAATGAAGGCACCTGGATTCCCTGGGCCGAGACGAGTTTACAGCACACCATGACTTCAATTTCTGCTTAATTAAATTACAATCCTTTTTTATTACTTCACTTTACCTGGATTAATATAGTGTATATATATATATATATATATATATATATATATATATATATATATATATATATATATATCGCGAGCGAAATGTAATGTGTATATTCTAAAAATTGCCTAATTTTTAAAACATTAAAATCTTGGTTTGAGGTTCGGTATTTATACTTAAACGTGAGCTTGGTATTAGTTTGTAACTGCTGAGTTTATTCCTTCACAGTAACTCGCTTTACTGAGATTAAGAGAACTGGAGGAACACCGGAATTGCAGTCGAAAACTCGAGCAGGACACGGAATAGTAAAACAGGAATCAACCGGTTGCGTCTTCTCATTTGAATGCCCAAATCTCTATAACCTGACAAAGACGCGACTGTATTCGTGCCTGAATATGACCAAAAATGTATAATATTCAAAACTCTTTTTGTATTCCTAGACCATGCGTCAGACATTCTAGCATTCCCAAACTTGCTAGCCGAACTAGCTAACAGAATTGTTCTGCAAATACGAGTTATTGCAGTCAGAACAGCTACAAAATCCCACCGCTTTGGTAATACAGCGAAAACTAATTCACATGCGAATTAATTCGGTTTAAAACTGTGAATCGTCCGTCAGGAATCTACATACGAAGTAAAACGTTAGCGCTTCCCATTCCACCCATACTTTTCCGCTATGTTGTTTCCCCCCTCACCACCCAACAGGAAAGATAAAAGGTACGGAGAAGAGAAAATGTCTTACCCAAATCGTCCATGCTGCGCTAAATTCTTCGCCTGTACGCGTCCACGTCGCTAGAATAATGCAGTGACGCGTAGGTTTCTATTATTATTCGATTTTTTTCCTGAAACAAGTTCTCCTGAAGTTGTGTGGCTCCTCGAACGCGCAGGTCTGAGTTCGGCGCCGACATCAAAGTGAGACACTCAGTGAGCCCACGCGCGCCCTCTAGTGCCCACGCGCACTTTCTAGTGCCCGCCTAAAACACAAAACACAGATGATTCGGAATGAACACACAAACCAGACCAGTGCACCTTCACCAACATGCTCATACTGTACTTCCTGCAGTGGTCACTGCTGTACACATCCAACAGGCTTTATTTCCTTTCTTTCTCAACACAGTAACTTTAAATGAGGTCTTACTGCAAATCGTTTAAAAACCTTGGACATGAAAAAGGGAGATTCAAATAGGAAGTAAATAATTAATTCCTAATAGTATAAAATTCTGTATTAGGATATTACCACTACGACTTCATGTACACCTCATTTCCTCTTGCTTTTTGAATGTCTAAAGCTTGCTTTACCTGCAAAATAAATTCCTTTACACCACAGTTCATTATTTTAAACATTATCCACCCATTAAAATATTAGATGTTTTAATTTGAATCAATAATTTGAAAAACCTAGATTGAATTGATTAATGTCTGCCTGTATTTTCAAGTTCAAACCCATAGTTTAAACCTATTTTAAAGGTTAAACACATTTAAATTAGAATATAATTCATCATAGAATATATGCACATACCCATAGGTGTAGCACAACTTTACTCTTGTATTACTGAACCAATTAGCCTCAGGTTTGCAATACCACACACACACACACACACACACACACACACAGACAGAGACACACACGTCAAAGTTGTTCAAAAGAAAAATTCAAGTTTATTATAGACTAAAGATCCAAAAGCTAAAAACAATAATACAATTGATTACACCTCATGCCCCTGCATTATACATGCCACTTGCAGAAAAAAAACTAATTAAAAGTCCACTGCCTTTAGCTTCTTCTCCTCATGCTTTGTTAAAGCTTGCCGGGCCAAGATTTTATCATGGAGCTGGTGGTGTTTGCCTATCCCAAGTTTGGGCAGGCCTCGGTTCAGGCCCTCCAGCAGCACACAGGACTTGCACAGTGCCTGGCTGGAGATGTAACCACAGCGTGAGCATGTTCCTTGCACAGGCATCTTCACTCCTTCCCTTACAGAGAGGTTCTCACCCGAGTGTATGATGTCCATGATGGCACTAGGCCTGACTGCCTCTAAGTCTTTGAGAAAGGTACGTGCATGGCCACGGTAAGCATTGGGTGAGTAAATACACTCAGTAGAGAAGTAGTCTAGCTTCTTAAAGTAGGCATAAAGGACTATTTCTTTTTCATAAGCATATTTAAGGGGTTTGCAGCGTGGTATTGCTCCTTCACCATCGCTGGCTGTGCTAATCGCTGTGCAGCGCCGCAGACGAGCAATATCACCACGAAGCATATTCATCAGCACTGTCTCTGCCACATCGTCTGCATTGTGACCTTTAAATGTAACACAAAAGAGCCAATATGAATGATATTAGCAATACGAAAATGTAACCCATAATTATATATATTTAGTGTGAAAATGTGAATTCGCTTAACTCAACGGAGAAGTTAACATGTTATAAAATAATAACTGTTAAAAACTAATCATCTTCCCATCTTGAATAAGGAGAAACTATAGAGAGTTAAATAAATCGCCAAACTTGTTCCCAGAAAAATAAAATAATCAAAATGAAAGCACATAGCACGCTATTCGTTGTCATCTAATGTTAAGCATATGATTGAATCATGCAACCTTTAAACTAATTTTTGTACTTTTAGAATATTGCACATGGTTATTTTCTGGTATGTTGACGTGCTGTGATTTGCTTGTTCAACCACATCCCAAAAGTGCAAAAATTATATTCATATCTGGTGAATAGGAAGAATTAAAAACTTTCAATTTATGTGTACTTTTCTTTTGCATAGTGCTTTCAACCAAAAGCACTGTCACAAAGCAGGAATTATTTCCCCAAAGTGCATTATTTTAGATTACAAAGAACATTATTAAAATTAATGAGTTACATTTATAAAATTTTTGATTTTATGATGCTTTTAAAACCATATTGAGACGACTTTCGCTTTGACATGGTGGAAGCCATGCTGGAAACAGCATGTAACTTTTAGATGATGAGTAAATTGTAGCCATGAACATGCACATGATCAGCAACAAAACTCAAATTAGCCATGTCCACAACAGAAACCAAAATTAATCAAAACAAACTACATTTTTTCAGGCTTCAACTGTCCAGGTTTACTGAGTCTTTGACCATGGAGATCTTAGCTTTCTGTTCTTGGCTGGCAAGATTGGAACCTAACATGATCTTCTGCCACACGTTTCAGCATATGCAATCTAAGATGCTTTTCCACAATTGAACAAAGTGGTTATCTTTTACTACAACCTAATTGTCAGCTCAAAGCAGTCTGGCTTTTCACCACTGGCCTCACTCATCAACAAGGTGTTTCTGTCTGCAAAACTGCTTCTCAGTGGATGTTTTTTTTTCTTTATTGCACCATTCCTAATAAACCCAGGGTGTGAGAGTCTATGAACCCCCGCACCCAATTTACCTGACAACAGTCCAGGTTGGTGAAGCATGAAAGTGCACTGTATAAATCTAAAGGAGTGTGATGCAATCAACATGAACCAGAATTTTAAAGGAATGTTTAAAAAATAATGCTAAATCCATACACTGTCTTTGGTTTACACTTAATTTCAATCCCATATTATACTCCTCAAGTCCCTTGAGTGGGCAGTGGCTTCATTTTCTTCTAAGGGCCTTACTCAGAGGCTCAACAGTGGCTGTTTTGCTTAGTTGGAGCTTGACCCCTAGAACCTCTGGGGGGATAAATAAAAAAAAAAATAATTGTTACAATTTATATGAGATCACCACAAACAAAGGTGTGTTTGTCTAATGGAAAAAAAAAAAAAAAAAAAAAAAAATCTGATGTTCAAAATAAGCATGTGTTTAAGAGCCAATGTTTGTATCATTCTTGCAATGACTAACATGTTTTGGAAATTATTCTTTCAACCTTAATTCAATGTACAGCATCTCATTTTCAGAAACAACGATGTCAGAAGATGCATCCAATGGCTGTGGATGTTACTTAGTTTTAATTGTAACAAGCCAAACTAAGAAAACTGCATCAAGCATCGAAAACAAGTAAAGAAATTAATTAAGAAATCACTGGGATTGGTTTAGGAAATATGCTAGACACATTTTCACATGTGAAATGGCTTTTACAGAGTCATGTACATAATCTTTGATAGTAGAATGTGCAGCCTTTTTGGCTAGTTATTCTGTAAAGCTGTGTTGCACTGTATTCGTATAAATAATCCAACATTTTCTGTCTGTAAACCTTCTACACAGAACTTGTGTTATATGTCAAACTGGTGAGTGAGAAAACAAGCTATTTATCTTATCAACAGATAACAGCCAAATTAATTACAGAAAGTTATTCCTTCTTTTTGTTTTTATAGTGATTTTCCCCCTGTAATTACAGGCCACTGTAAAAGCTCTAGTGACGTCTGCACACAGCACACAAATGCAAAGGTCTTACAGAAAGAAAAAAAAAACAGCACCAAGAAAAACCATGCACCAAAATCACTAACCACTGACACATACAATATTTAATACCAATCGTATTGCATAACCTTTGAACAAGTTCTCAGATACAATACTCACTCGGCCTTCCTTCTTCAAACTTCCTTGACCACATGGTTATTTTCAAGCCTGGAAGGAAATTAGAGGTGCACCACGAGCACGGACAATGCAATCCAGTGCATTGAGCCTTATTCCAAAACCAATAATGAAATCAGAAAAAGACGATCTGGTTAACATCTACCTGTACATATCTTGTCCACGTTCAACATCATGGCTCCCCGATCAAGCGCCTGCCTCCGAAACACGCCGCAAAAGGTGCAGTTGTTCTTCATGCCCACTTGCTTCACGATGGCGTCCATGGTCCAGCCATAGAGCTCTTCATAGGAGACGATGGTGAGGGGCAGATCGTACTGCTGCTGATTTCTCTTCACCGTTTCTAGAGAGTCGTCGCGGTATCCCGTGATGCCCTCGTCCACTGAGAGCAGCAGCAGCTTCAAGCCGTAATCATAGCGCTCATTCAGCACTTTCAGGACGTGAGCCAGTACCGTGGAGTCTTTTCCGCCTGAGGCTCCGATCCCAACCGTCTCCCCGCGATTAAACAACCGAGCGGATACGATGGTCTGGTGGATCTCTTCTTCAAAAGCCCAGAAGAAGCAGGATTTACATAATGAATGGCCGGTCTTCGGCCGTCTGAGCACTGCCCGATGTTTCGCACAGCTGCTACACTGGATTGGCATAATGATCCAGTCGAAAGCTGATCGTATTAAAAAGAAATAAACACCCCAAAAACCTCTGCTCTTGACACAAGATATAAGCGCCGTGAGCAGATAATATTCACCAATCAATACCTCGATTATAGAATTGAATAGTTGTTCTCTTGGAAACAACCGCAAATCGAAATATTTACCAAGAAAGTTACATCTTCTTGTTGGTAGCGTATACGCAAATACACCATAAATGCTTCTTTAGGAACAGATCTTTAATGACAATGCAGGCTCACCTAAGCTAAAAACGTAAGATTTTTGTAGAAAACAAAGTTTACTGAATGTAGCCTAATATATGCACAGTATTACTCAACGTCCCAATCTGCTCTGTGCTACTTCGGGTTAAATCTGGAAGGCTTAGAAAAAAAAAACTGCCCTCTAGTGTCCCGGAGTACACTGGACCGAGGAGTAGGTAGTTTAAGAGTTACGATGGTTCGACTTAGATTTTAGGATCACCATAACGATACGACAAAAAAAAAAATATAGGCAAACGTAACAGCGTATCAATGTCAGTGGGTTCTGCATAACTGGGTTAATATTCATATCTTCTTCTTATTCTTTCTGCTGCTCCCATTAGGGGTCGCCACAGCGGATCATCCGCCTCCATACCACCCTGTCCTCTACATCTGCCTCTTTCACACCAACTACCTGCATGTCTTCCCTCACCACATCCATGAACCTCCTCCTTGGCCTTCCTCTTTTCCTCCTTCCTGGTGGCTCCATCCTCAGCATTCTCCTACCAATATAACTCATGTCCCTCCTCTGCACATGTCCAAACCATCTCAATCTCGCCTCCCTCACCTTGTCTCCAAAACGTCCTACATGCGCTGTCCCTCTAATAAACTAATTTCTAATCTTGTCCATCCTTGTCACTCCCAACGAAAACCTTAACAGCTTCAGCTCTGCTACCTACAGCTCCACCTCCTGCCTTTTACTCAATGCCACTGTCTCTAATCCATACAACATCGCAGGTCTCACCACAGTCCTATAAACTTTCCCTTTCATTCTTGCAGATACCCAACTATCACAAATCACTCTTGCAAACAGGAGTGCAAAACAGGAAAGGGCTCAGGGCCGATCCTTGATGCAATCCAACCTTCACCTTGAACCAGTCTGTCGTTCCTACTGCACACTTCACTGCTGTCTCACTGTCCTCATACATGTCCTGCACCACTCTCACATACTTCTCTGACACACCTGACTTCCTCATACAATTCCACAACTCCTCTCTTGGCACCCTGTCGTACGCTTTCTCTAAATCCACATATACGCAATGCAATTCCTTCTGTCCTTCTTTATACTTCTCTATCAACATTCTCAAGGCAAATAATGCATCTGTGGTGCTCTTCCTCAGCATGAAACCATACTGTTGCTCACAGATGGTCACCTCTTCTCTCAGCCTGGCTTCCACTACTCTTTCCCATAACTTCATGGTGTGACTGATCAACTTAATTCCCCTGTAGTTACTGCAGGTCTGCACATCTCCCTTATGCTTGAAGATCGGTACCAGCACACTCCTTCTCCATTCCTCAGGCATCCTCTCACCTTCCAGAATCTTGTTAAACAATCTGGTTAAAAATTCCACTGCCATCTCTCCTAAACATCTCCATGCTTCTACCGGTATGTCATCTGGTCCAACCGACTTTCCACTCTTCATCCTCTTAATCGCTGCTCTCACTTCCTCCTTACTAATCCTATCCACTTCCTGTTTTACTAACTCCACATCATCCAACCTTCTCTCTCTCATTTTCCTTGTTCATCAGCTGCTCAAAATACTCCCTCCACCTTCTCAACACACACTCCTCACTAGTAAACACATTTCCATCTCCATCCTTTATTGCTCTAACTTGCAGCACATCCTTCCCAGCTCGGTCTCTCTGCCTGGCCAATCTGTACAAATCCTGACCTCTTCCCTGAACCTCACATTACAGTCTTCCCCCTTCAGTTTCCACCATCTTATTCTTCTGTCAGTCCTCACTCTCCTCCTCTTCTTCTTTGCCTCCAAAACCATCCTACAGACCACCATCCGATGCTGTCTAGCTACACTGTCCCCTGCCAACACTTTACAGTCTTCAGTCTCCTTCAGGTTGCATCTCCTGCATAGCACATAGTCCACCTGTGTGCACCTTCCTCCACTCTTATACGTCACTCTATGATCCTCTTTCTTCTTAAAATAAGTGTCTACCACTGCCATTTCCATCCTTTTAGTAAAATCTACCACTATCTGCCCTTCCACATTCCTCTCCTTTAGGCCATACCTACCCATCACCTCCTCATCACCTCTGTTTCCTTCACCTACATGCCCATTAAAGTCTGCACCAATCACCAATCGTTCAATTCTAGTTACACCTTCTACCACATCTAATTCACTCCAGAATCTTTCCTTCTCTTCCATCTCACAGCCAACTTGTGGAGCATAGGCAATGATGACATTTATCATCATCCCTTCAACTTCCAGCTTCACGTTCATCACCCTATCAGAAACTCTCTTCACCTCCACTACACTCTTACTGTACTCTTCCTTCAGAATCACCCCTACACCATTTCTCTTTCCATCCACACCATAATAGAACAGTTTAAACCCACCTCCAATGTTTCTGGCCTTCTGGTTTCTCCCTTTCCACTTAGTCTCCTGAACACACAACATATCTATCTTTCTCCTCTCCATCATATCAGCTACCTCTCTTTCTTTACCAGTCATAGTGCCAACATTTAAAGTACCAACCCTAACCTCCACTCTCCTCCACTTCTCCTTTCCCTGCCGTCTTTGTAGACGTCTTCCTCCTCTCCTTCGGCCAACAGTAGCCCAATTTCCACTGGTACCCTGTTGGCTAACGATACCTGTGGCGGTTGTTGTTAACCCGGGCCTCGACCGATCCGGTATGAATTTCTTAATCGTGACCCGCATATTAGATTTGGCACATGTTTTACGCTGGATGCCCTTCCTAACGCAACCCTCCCTATTTATCCGGGCTTGGGACCGGCACTAAGAGTGCACTGGCTTGTGCCTCCCTAATGGCTGGGTTGGGTTAATTTTCATATAATCAACAATATTTAGTTCAATAAACATACGTTTATTTCATAAGGTGAATTTAATGCTGTTCAGTCAAGTGCAATGTCTTAATTTAGTCTAGCACTATTATGTTGATAAAATTTTATTATCGTAAGATTAACATTTTTACATTCAACGAAAAATCATCCAGTTCCTTGATGAGTTTAATCAATTTCTTGATGCAAGTTTAATGAATAAATAATGCATTTAGTAAACAAAAGGTTTCACTCAGTATGACTTTGTTGAGTACGTTTGACATGCACTGACAGCATATAGGTTTTTTTTTAGTGTGAAAAGTGATTTCAAATGTAAACATTCAAATCTTAACACAAGAAAAGAACACTGAATAAAATAAACAATAAATCAAAGAATTGTGCCTAAATTACTCACATAAAAGTTTTCTTTAAACCCAACTTAAAATATGTGGAAAAGTCCTAGTTTGCACTCGCTGCCTCCTTTAAACTGAAGGAAAGAACAATGCATTATTTGGTTAAAACAAAAACAATACTGTAATAAATGTTCTATAATACAACCAACATGAAAAAAAGTCACCCTTGTTTAGGAATTTTAGGAAAACATAAACTGTTTTAAAGACACTTAACATTTCTCCCCTTTAGGGTTGTGGGTTCTTTGTTAATTGAACAGAAAATAGTCTCAAGACAAATTGATGTTTCTTATCAATGAGCATTTTGATTTGACAAATGACCAGTGTTCAAAATGAAGTTTTGCTGATGCTTTTCTGTGGCGTCAATAAACTCTACATGTGCTTGTGATTGTCTGTCTTGCTGGTCCTTTTTTGTTTTGAAAATTTTGAGAATTGATCAAAGTGACATAAATTTGGCCACCAAATAGAATGTTGTAATCAGTGTTGGGCAGTAACGCGTTACTTTTTACAGTAACTAATACTGGATTGGTGGATAAACCACTGTAAACACGAAGAAGACGCGCTGTGGGCGTCTTCGTTTATTCAGGTCTGTGCGGCAGTAATGGCGAGTCGAGGCGAGAGCAAGACGAGTTTCTCAAAGTGGAAATATGCTCATTATTTCACTTTAGTTGAGTATAAAGACAAAAACTTTTAAGTCAAATGTAAGTTGTGTCTTTCTGCTTCGAAGCTCGTATCTACTGCAATAAACAGCAACTCCAATCTGTTGAAACACCTCCAGAAACTCCATGCCTGAGGAGCTAGTAGCTAGAAGCTAACCCGGTGTTCTGTTCTACATTGTTGATAGTTTTCATACTTCAGCTGTGAAAGGAACATTTTTAAGAGCTCAACACAACAGCAGAAGCCACTTTAGTTTTTGATTGTGAATATATTATTCAGCTTGTTTTGTTATTTATTTCAGAAATCCTTGTGATATATTCAGTTTGTGCTGGTCTGACTTTAATAAAATAGTGTTTAAAAATTACTTTGTGTTTAAGTCAGTTTTGTGTTTGTATAGATCATAACGCATAAAAGGGCATTAATGGGAACATTAAAGAAGGTTCTTTAAAAAAGTAACTAAAAAGTTACTTTTAACAGTAACACATTACTTTTTGGTGTAAATAATCAACAAAGTAACGGAGTTACTTTTTGAATGAAGTAACGAGTAACTGTAACTAGTTACTATTTTTTAGTAACGAGCACAACACTGGTTGTAATTGTACTGAATTCCACACATACCTAAAAATATAAAAATGACAAACCAGGTTATTTAACATATACCAATATATACCATAGTTTAAATTTTTTTTTAACACAGATTAAATTACACATGAACATAAACCTGAACTACATATAAAGGATTTATATGTAAACAAACAGTTAGCAAGTCGACATTTTATTCAAATAGAGAAACTTTTTGTAACTTTTTTTGTTTTCTAGCAGTCTCATTTTTAAGTTGTCAAATTTAATTATTACTAAGTCAAACAAATGTAAAATATCACACAAGAACAAAAAAACAACGTAATAAACAATGTGAAAAATAAATGCGAAATTTGATTCACACCAAATTGCATATTGTAAAGAGAGTTAAAGCCTGAGATTATATTGACTGGCCAGTCCACACAATGACATATAATTTTATGTTAAATGAGCATAGATGAATACCACAGCAGATATATGAAAAACAAACACACTTAACAACACACACAACACCTAGAAACATAAAATAAATAAACATTTTGTGAGAGAAATAGGTTTAAGAGTAATTGTGAATATTGTAGGTGTGATCTGTTTAAAACAGTTAGGCATGTAGTAGCAATTCCAATAGTTCTCAGTCCATATACTGTTATAGTTTTTTATTGTAACCTTATATATAGCACTTTTGTACGTCGCTCTGAACAAGGGTGTCTGCAAAATGGCTGCAAAAAAAAAAAAAAAAACTTTAGGTCACGGGCCAAACAGGATAAACATTTAATTAACACACTAAAACTAAATGTTTTTTTAACATAAATATAAATTTAAAAAATACAGGAATATTATTCCAGAGTTAAATCAAGACCACCATGTTTAAGTAAACATTAAAATAACAACAATTTAAAACAATAATTTTTATTTGCTCTTATGCTATTAAAAAAATATATAAACTTAAACTTTAAATAACTTAAAATCTTTTGCTTTCCATAAAAATATCTCCTGTCAAACACAAGATGTCGCACACCTTCATCATGCAGCTCTTCAGAAACTCTCCCTTGGTAAATGGCTGGGCTGATTTGGCTCTGATTTCTCCTCTGCCACAAAAAAACTTGCTTTCCCAGCAGCTTGATTTTGCTCTGGTGAAAAACGTCTGCTGAAATTTCAGATTCTTCTTTAACTCTTCTACTTTCTGTATCTTCTGCTCTGTAATCAGGTTTTTCAGCTTATACTGATGTTTTGTCTCGTAGTGCAGTCTTATATTAAATTCCTTAATTAAAGCCACATTAGCTCCACAAATAAGACACACAGGTTTACCGGCAATGTCAGTAAACATATTCTCAGCCTCTTATCGGTTTTGAAAGGCTCTGTCTTCAGAATCAACTTTTCTCTTTACCATTGAAAGGGGCTAGCTTCGCAATAACTTTACAATAGGGTTGTATACCACCATCAGAAAGTTTTCCAACCAAAAGCCGTGGGTGGATAAAACCATCCCCGATGCTCTGAGTACCCCGCTTCGCTGCCTACAACATGGGGCTTGCCACCGGGGACATGGACGAGTACAAGGCTGCATCTTACAGTGTACGCGAACGATGAAGTAAGCAAAGCGGCGCTACAGGAGAAAAACTGGAGTCACAGTTCCAACATGGTGGCTCTAGGAGCCTGTGGCAGGGACTAAGAAACATCACAGACTATAGAACACTATCTTCTAGAATGGGGAATGCGGACACTTCTCTGGCAGACAAGCTAAAAATCTTTTATGCTCACTTCGAGGCTGCAGCTAATCACGCTAGCGGCGCAAACAGCATGCACGCTGAGAGAGCCGGAGAGGTAAACACATTCACCATCTCGACATTCAAGAGAGTAAATACCAGGATGGCAGCAGGACCAGATGGCATCACAGGTCTGGTTCTGAAAGCCTGCGATGAACAGCTAGCACCAGTGTTCATTGAGATATTCAACCTCTCACTGGAACAGTCTATTGTCTCCTCATGGTTCAAACAGTTCACCATTGTTCCTGTCCCGAAGAAGCCCCAGCCGGCCTGCCTCAACGACTACCGCCCTGTAGCCCTGACCTCAGAAGTGATGAAGTGCTTTGAAAGACTGGTCAGACTTGATCACTGCGACACTACCCGACACTGGATCCTCTACAGTTCGCTTAACACCAGAACCGTTCTACTGAGGACGCCATTGCAAATCTTCTACACACAACGATGAGCCACCTGGACTACAGAAAAGGGAATTATGCAAAGATGCTGTTTGTGTACTACAGTTCAGCGTTCAACATCATAATTCCCTCCACGCTCACCTCTAAGTTGGAGGTCCTAGGACTCAGCCTGGCGCTGTTTTAATTGATCTACAATTTCCTGACAGACAGACCACATGCCGTACGGGTGGGCAAACACACCTTATCCACCCTCACCCTCAGCACTGGAGCTCCCCAGGGTTGTGTTCTGAGCCCCCTGCTGTACTCACTGTACACATATGACTGTGTGGCTACTTCCAACTTCACCACCATCAAGTTTGCTTATGACACTGTTGTGGTGGGCCTGATCTCCAACAACGATGAGAGGGCCTACCTACAGGAGGTTACAAACCTGGAGAGATGGTGCCAGGAGAACAACCTTCTTCTGACCGTCAGTAAGACTAAGGAGTTGATAGTGGACTTCAGCACGAAGCAGGAGTGGTCATACCAACCACTAAACATCAGCGGGGCCCAATGGAGAGAGTGGACATTTTCCGGTACCTAGGTGTTCACATCACACAGGACCTGTCTTGGTCCTGTCAAATCAACACCCTGGTGAAGAAGGCCTGGCAGCATCATGCAGGACAGGGAAAGCCCTCCAGAGGGTGGTGCGGTCAGCTGAACGTATCAACCACACCGAGCTCCCCAACCTGCAGGACAAGCATGCGGTGCCAGACCAGGGCCAGGAAAATTGTGAAGGACCTCAGCCATCCAAACAATGGACTCTTTTCTTTGTTGCGTTCAGGAAAGCACTTCCGCCCCTTGAAAGCAAACACAGAGAGAATGAGGAGGAGCTTCTTCCCGCAGGCCATTCAAAGTTTAAACCAGGAAACACCCAGGAACTAGTACTGGACCTCTCTCCATCTTCACACGTTTTCTGCACAAATGTTTTGCACTATGACACTTTAATCTCTGGACAGTCACTTTAACTCTGGACTTGCACAGCACAGTGCACTTTATACCACACCATACTGCACACGGTTAAATGTGACTGTTTTACTGTCATACGCATCCTTGTTTATACACATTTTTTTCACATATATCTTCATATATTTAATATTTTATATGGTTTATACTTTTTATTTATCCACCTTCTTTTTTTTCTTGATTTATTTTCCCTCATTCTATTCCCTTAGGACCGTCGTAAAAAGCATTTCACTGCATGTCGTACTCTGTATGTATGTGTATGTTACTAATAAAATGTGATTTGATTTGTATACAATCAACATAAGCTTGACTTGATTGAAGCTGGAATTGTCCCAGGCAGCCTAGGGTTCGGCAAGGCAGCTGAAGTGCTGCATTATGGAATCTGTAGTTTGTGTGTAATCAGCGCTTCATATCTCGGATATAATTGTACATCGGAGCAAATTTGGCCCGCGGTCCTTGAGTTTGACACATATGGTGTAATGCGTCATCTATATATGTTTGAAATGACAATAAAAGCTTCTTGACTTGACTCTGACCCGTGTGTGTGCGCGTGTGCGTGCGTGCGTGTGCGCGCCGACCCCACCCCCATTCCGTTGTAACTGGACCACACTTAGGTCGGAAATGACGTCAGTCCGAGTTCCAAACTCTTACATTCACCGTAAGCCGAACGTAGCATTGTTTAGAATAAGCCACAAATGTCTGAGTTTGTGCTGAATGTAATAACTTTGGATCGTCTCAGTTATTTTCGTTACACTTTAATGCACCGATTGACAGAAAAATACACTCGGTTACACACGCATTTATTTATCCGTTTTTAACAGCTAATATTTTGTTCTCGATAGTTTAACACCAGGCGTTAGATTAGTGTAAAAGTAGCTAACTGGCTAATGCTATTGAAGCTCTTCAACGATGGTAAGGTTAAAGAAACTGTAAATAGGCCGATGAACTAGATATATAGGCAGGGAATATAAAACCTACACAATGACAGGTAGGTAAAGTTTAATGTCTTCATTATATATGTTAAATATACAAATACGGATGTTATTTACACCTCTTTGTTGCGTTACCATTGTAACCACAAGTCATTATATATATATATATATATATATATATATATATATATATATATATATATATATATATATATACACGTGTGTGTGTGTGTGTATGTATGTATATATATATATATATATATATATATATATATATATATATATATATATATATACACACACACACACACGTGTATATATATATATATATATATATATATATATATATATATATATATATATATATATATATATATATATAATGACGTGACTAAGAATTCACAATTCAGTTCATTTTTAGTCACACACATGCACGTACAGTATCTCAAAAGTGAGTGCACCCCAATACTATAGAAATAAAACTTGTATATATTAGTCAATATGCAGCTTGTATAGCAGTATAGATTTACTGTCCTCTAAAAATAACTCAATATACGGTCATTATTGTCAAAATAACTGGCAACAAAAGTGAGTACACCCCAAGTGAACATGAAAAAGTGTCAGTATTTTGTGTGAGCACCATTGTTATTTAGCACTGCCTTCATCCTCCTGGGCATGGAATTCACCAGAGCTACACAGGCTGTTGCTGGTATCCTCTTCCACTCCTCCATAATGACATCACCGAGCTGCTGGATGTTAGACACATGGTGCTTCTTCACCTTTGGCCTGAGGATGCACCACAGGTGCTCAATAGAGATCAGGTCTGGAGACATACTTGGCCACTTCATCACCTTCACTTTCCTCAGCAAGGAAGTTGTCACCTTGTCGGTGTGTTTGGGGTCATTATTATGTTGGAAAACTGCTGTTCAGCACAGTTTTTGAAGACTAGATGGTATCATGTTCTGCTTCTTGTAGTCACAGTACATGTGCGAATCCATGTTTCCCTCAATGAACTGCAGCTCCCCAGTACCAGACACACTCATGCAGACCCAGACTATGATGCTACCACCACCATGGTTGACGTGTAGACAAGACACAGTGTTCTTCTCCTCACCAGGACGTCACCACACATGCTGGACATCTGAGCCATACATGTTTATCTTAGTCTCATAAGACCACAGGGCATGGTTTCAGTTATTCATGCTGTTGGACAGGTCTTCTGCAAACTGTTTGCAGGCTTTCTTGTGAGCCAGCTTCAGAAAAGACTTCCTTCTGGAACAATGGCAATGCAAACCGACTTGTTGCAGTGTGAGGCGTATGTCTGAGCACTGACAAGCGAACCTTCCGCTTCCGCAACCTCTAAAGCAATGCTGGTTGCACTCATGCGTCTGTTTTTTAAAGCCAGCTTCTGATGCACAGCACAAGGACTCTTGCTGTGACCCTTGCAAGGCCTGTTCTGAGTGGAACCTGTCTTGGAAAAATCTTTATATGACCCTGGCCACTGTACTGTAACTCAGTTTCAAGGTGTTACTGATCTTCTTTTAGCCTGAAGAGCAACAATACTAATTCTTAAATAGAGTTCTCTCAGAGAGAACTCGGAGATGTTGAAATGTGAGGGGTGTACTCACTTTTGTGAGTATCATTTTGTATATATAATATAATATAATATTGGTACCCTTGCAATTCTGTCAGAAAATTGTTGCATTTACAAATGTTTTGTTACTTACTTGCATTGGAACAACATAAAGTAAAGTCAAATCTGATACAATCACACACAGAACCCAAAGAATGCACTGGACAAAATTATTGGCACCCTTAACTTAATATTTGGTAGCACCCTCTTTGGAAAAAAAAATGACTGAAATCAATCGTTTCCCATAACCATAAATGAGTTTCTTACACCTCTCTACTGACTTTTGCAAACTGCCCCAGGTCATTCAGATTTGAAAGATGCCTTCTCCAACTGCTGTTTTAAGATCTCTCCACAGGTGTTCTATAGGATTTAGATCTGGACCCATTGCTAGCCATTTCAGAACTCTCTAGTGCTTTGTCTGTAACCATTTCTGTGTGCTTTTTGAAGTGTGTTTCGGGTCATTGTCCTGCTGGAAGACCCATGAACTCTGGTGGAGATGCAGCTTTCTGACACACCCCAAAATTATTTGGTAATCAACAGATTTAATTAAACCATTCCCACTGTCAAGGCATCCAATGGCAGAAACAGATAAGCAACCCCAAAACATCTTTGAACCTCCACCATGTATGACTGTAGGGGCTGTGTTCTTTTCGTTTTAAGGCCTCATTTTTTTTCTGTAAACAGTGCAATGATGTCCTTTACCAAAAATCTACTTTTGTCTCATCAGTCCACAGTACGTTTTTTCCAGAAGGATTGTGGTTTATTCACATAGGTTTAGGCAAATTTAGCTTGAATTTGTTTGGAAGTTAATTGGGGTTCTTTATCCACCATTTGAACAATCTTTTGTTGTAATTTTCCATTCATTTTGCTCTTCCGTCCACATCCAGGAAGGTTAGCTACAGTGCCATTGGCTGTAAACCTCTTGATGATATTGCGCACAGTGGACACAGGAACATTAAGATCTCTGGAGACAGACTTGTAGCCTTGAGATTGTCCATGTTTTTACATAATTTTCTCAAATCCACAGATAACTCTTTATACTTCTTTCTTTTCTCCATGCTCGGTATGAGACACAGCACAAGGGTTTAGTCAACTTTTCTCCATTTTAACTGGGTGCAAGTGTGATTAAGATATTGCCCACATCTGTTACTTGCCATAGGTGTGTCAAAATACAAATTACAGGAACATCACATGCTTGAAAAGCAATTATTTCTTTATTTCTTTATTATTTCTTTAATTAATTTCTTTTGACACATAACTTTTAAGTCCATTTTTGAGTTCTGTGTGAAATCTTATCAAGTTTGACTTTTCTTCCCCTGTTTTTTTGTGTTGCTACAGAATTGCAAGGGTGCCGATATTTTTGGCCATGACTGTGTGTGTGTGTGTGTGTGTGTGTGTGTGTGTGTGTGTGTGTGTGTGTATGTATGTATGTATGTATGTATGTATATATATATATATATATATATATATATATATATATATATATATATATATATATAATATAAATTAATTTTTTATTTACAATCCTGAATCCAAAAAAGTTGTGACACTGTACAAATTGTGAATATATGTGTGTGTGTATATATATTGTGTGTGTGTATGTGTATATATGTATGTATGTATATGTGTATATATATATATATAATTATTAGGGGTGACACGGTTCACAAAACCCACAGTTCGGTTCGTATCATGGTTTTAGGGTCACGGTTTTTGGAATCGGGTTTGTGTGTGTGTGTGTGTGTGTGTGTGTGTGTGTGTGTGTGTGTGTGTGTGTGTAATATATATATATATATATATATATATATGTATATTACATATTACGCACCGGCCACTTTATTAGGTACACCTTACTAGTACCGGGTTGGACCCCCTTTTGCCTTCAGAACTGCCTTAATCCTTTGTGGCATGGATTCAACAATTTACTGGAAACATTCCTCAGAGATTTTGGTCCATATTGACATGATAGCATCACGCAGTTGCTGCAGATTTGTCATGCGAACATCTATGATGTTAATCTCCTGTTCCACCACATCCCAAAGGTGCTCTATTGGATTGAGATCTAATGACTGTGGAGGCCATTTGAGTACAGTGAACTCATTGTCATGTTCAAGAAACCACTCTGAGATGATTCACACTTTATGACATGGCGCGTTATCCTGCTGGAAGTAGCCATCAGAAGATGGGTACACTGTGGTCATAAAGGGATGGACATGGTCAGCAACAATACTCAGGTAGGCTGTGGCGTTGACACAATGCTCAATGGGTACTAATGGGCCCAAAGTGTGCCAAGAAAATATCCCCCAAACCATTACACCACCACCACCACCTGCCTGAACCGTTGACCTCTGGCATTAACAAGGCATTTGAGCACACAGAACTGCCGCTCACTGGATATTTTCTGTTTTTCGGACCATTCTCTGTAAACCCTAGAGATGGTTGTGCATGAAAATCCCAGTAGATCAGCAGTTTCTGAAATACTCAGACCAGCCCGTCTGGCACCAACAACCATGTCACGTTCAAAGTCACTTAAATCACCTTTCATCCCCATTCTGATGTTCGGTTTGAACTGCAGCAGATCGTCTTGACCATGTCTACATGCCTAAATGCATTGAGTTGCTGCCATGTGATTGGCTGATTAGAAATTTGCGTTAACGAGAAGTTGGACAGGTGTACCTAATAAAGTGGCCGGTCGGTGTGTGTGTGTGTGTGTATGTATGTATGTATATATATATATATATATGTATGTGTGTATGTGTGTGTGTGTGTGTGTGTGTGTGTGTGTGTGTGTGTGTGTATATATATATATATATATATATATATATATATATATATATATATATATATATATATATATATATATAGACACACACACACATTGTTAATGCAAAATTTTAAATGCCCTTTCCTCCACAGATTCTGTTTTGTTAAACGTACCGGTTATCCGGCAGCTCTACCACTGGGATTGTGGGTTGGCATGTTCAAGAATGGTACTTAAGTAAGTGCTATTCCATGCTAAGCTATTCCGGGGGTTATAATATATATATATATATATATATATATATATATATATATATATATATATATATATATAAATAATCTGATTCATTTATCTTCACACTGATGACATATCATAAACTTCCCAGGTATCTACATCCAGTAAGTGAAGAGGAGTTCCAGAGAGCCTGTTGTGACCTGAAACTCACAAAAAGCGTGTGGACGATTGACCTTGCATTTCTCATGTGCCAACTAGGTGTAAAACACTGTTTTTGTACACAAACACTGGGGGTAGACAAGGGCTTTAAAAATCAGGTATACCAGAGTTTATACAATAATATTACATAATTTTGGTCACACTGCATGAGTCATACAGTTTTTTTTATATTGTTTTTTTGTTTTGTTTTTTCCTCATGCTAATATTCTGTATGAGCCAATGTGCTCTCAAAAAACAACAAAAGAAAGATTATTTTGTATATATACAGGGCATCTTATAACACCATGAAGAGTGCTTTTTGAAATTGTGCAGTGTGACCCAAGCTTAACCAAATATTATTTTTTTATTCTTCATTGTAGTCATTCTACAAGAAGCATTTTGATACAGAAGAAGAAAGAGTAAATGAACTCTTTCTGACAGCAGAGAACACAGGCGTGGTGGTAAAGAAATGGTAATAAATATGTTCATTATATATGCTTTGAGTAAATTCAGTGCATTCAGAAATCATTCAAACTCCTTTGCAGATTTTATGTGGTAGCATTAAAACAGTTAAATTTTTTTCATATTTGTCTACATTCAATAACCCATAGTTAACTTTATGCAAATTATTTAAAAGAAAAACTACAATTTAGACCTTTTTAAAAATCTGAGCAAAGCCATTAAATAAAAATGACCAGGCAAATGTTTCTGCTGGATTGAATGTTCAATGTAAGAAGATTAGAACAAACAGGACTATTACAGGAGCTGGATGCCCAGCCAATTTGTGCAGTTGGAGTGAAGGGCTGTGGTAAGAATGGTGACCCAAACTCTGATTGTCACTCTGGTTCAGATTCAGAGATTTGAAATATACCTGAGCTAAATTTCATGTGCCATAACAGCGTTTTGAGTTTTAACATAATTATTATTATGTCAACATCACTTTTTTAGTTTATAAATCTTTTTTTTTTTTTTTTTTACTTTGGTTCTATGAGGTATAGAGTGCAGACAGAGGTGGAAGAAATTGTGCATTTTAGCATAAAGCTGCAACACAATGCACTGAAGAGGTTTGAATGTTTTTTGAATGCACTACATTTTGCATTATTGTGTAAGGTCTTCGCAATTAAATCAGGATTTATTTTTTGTTTTTTATACATAATCTGGAAAATGGAAAGTTACTTATAGGAAACTCTGATTCTAAAAGTGCATCAAGGTGTTTTCTTTTTTAAAATTACCAATTTCAAAGTTGTCAGGTTTGCTAACCTATATGGCTACACTATATTTATACATTATATAAATATTTGTGGTTACCTGGCCATAAAATTCTCGTGTGCTTTTTGAAGACTTCACATTTAGTCCCAATTTCTGAAATAATGACCTCGATTCTACTGACAAAATGTTTTGTGCCCATTCAAGGTATGAGTAATGTAAGGTGAGGAGACCTGTGGTGCAGTCCAGTTCACCCCAAAGCTGTTCAGTAGGGTTATGGTCAGAGCTTTATTGCAGGCCATGTTCCTCAAATATAACCACAGAACAATTTACCAAGCATTCCCCTGAAGCGCTAACAATTAAAAAATTAAACTACATACTGTATTTTCCGGACTATAGGCTGCTACGTTTTCCCCACGTTTTGAACCCCGCGGCTTAAACAACGAAGCGGCTTATTTATGATTTTTTTTTCCTGTGTTTTTCCCGGTTTCACAAACTTCAAGCCAAAAAACTGAACCCCATAACATTAGACCAATGAAATTACTGAACTGAAACGAAAAAACACACCTCACCTGTGTTCTGAGCTGCACGGCATCGGGAGAATTTTTTTTTTTTTTTACGCACAACGATGCCAAAAGATAAACTCCCGAGAGAAATAGTTGTGAAAGGAAGGAGGAAGACAGTGAACAATGACTTTCTTGGTAGGCTACTGTTACAATAGATACAAGCCATTGTAATGCATTGAGTCTGGGTGAAGGGAGAGCTCGCTAACTCCAGTTGCAACAGAAATCATATAAGCACAGACAGGTTTCCAAAACTCGTGCTTTTTTATTTTTCTTGGCAACAGCGTTAAGGGTTAGTCAAAGAAACTTAGAAATGAGCATCAGAAAATAATAAGGACATATTCCTCGTCTTGAACACACGCAGTAATAGCGGAAAAATGCAGTGTCAGTCTATTCCCAAAATACCGCTATGCTTCTAAAGGAACCGCAACATATTTCACCCGTTACACCGTGTGTAACATGTCTTTCGTTAAAGCCTGTGTAAAGTTCATTAGCGGCTTATAGACAGGTGCGGCTTATTTATGTTCAAAATTTCTTTAATTATAGCTAGAGGTGTACACAATCTTTATTGCATTGTTTGAAATTTGTGGTGGTGTACAGATGGAAAATGAAAAAAATTGTCTGTCTAAATACTTTTTGACCTGACTGTATAAATATTGTATGTATGTGTTTGTGTGACAATATTAAAGCTAAAATTGGTGAAAAACCTTTTCCAGTATTCTAACTAATGTTTCTTGTCTGTAGCTCTGTGACTGTTCAAGAGATCCAGGCTCATCTAAACCATGGACATGTGGCCATTGTGCTGGTAAATGCTGTACTGTTAGTGTGTGAACTTTGCTCCAATTCAGTCAAGTACTGCTGCTTTTTACCTGTGAATCAGAAGTGTTTCTGCAGTACACCTGATTACCAAGGTCACTTTGTGGTAGTGTGTGGATTTAATCGTACTGCTGGCTGCATCTTCTATAACAACCCTGCTTATTCTGACCGTAAGTATTGTGCATACATGTGATAGTATTTTAAATGGTTGTTACTTCTTTTTAATGAAACTTTAATTTGGAGAGGTAAGTGACTCATCATTTGTGAATTTAAATATTTTCGCAGGTGCTTTTAGTTAATTTTTAGGGCTTGAAAGGTAATCTTAAAATGATTTATTCATAGGTCAAAAACACAACAATAGAAACAGTTAACCAAACATTTGCCAATTGCACAAAAGGCTGGATAAAAATTTTGTTTGTCAAAGTCTTTAGAGCACATTGCATTTCTGCAGCATTTAGGCTCTGTCCATTGACTAATTTCTGCAGCTGGCAGAGAGAAAGCCTGTGTGCTAACTCATTCAAGTTCATGGGCTTGATTCATTCATGCAATCAGAACTATGTGGCAGCAGCACAATGCTTAAAACATGCCAATACAGGTCAAGTACTTCATTTATCTGAAACTAAGCAGGTGGGAACATTCAATCTTTTATGTTCAACTTCTTGTCCAGTTTTGGTGACCTTGTGCCCAGTGCAGTTATAGATTCTTGTTGGCTTACAAAAACAGAATCTGATGTATTTTGCTGTTGTAGCCCATCAGTATCAAGGTTCAACATGCATCCTGTGGTGCTTTTTGGCTCCACATAAAAGAGTGAATATTTGAGCTACTATAGCTTTCCTCCCTCATCAGCAACGTGTTTTTACCTGCAAAACTACCACATGCTAGATGTTTTTTCGTTTGTTTGTTTTCATACCATTTTTCATCATTTATTAAAATACCCAACCATAGTGCTGGAATCCTTCCCAGAACATTTTTACCCATTATGTTTGACGTGACCATTAACTTAAGTTCTTCATCTGCATGATTTTATGCATTGCACTGCTGCTGTGTAATTGGAGAATTGCATATATGTGCAGGTATACAGATGTTCATGTTAAAGGGCCCATTGAGTGTAAAAAAAAAATATAATAATAAAAATAACCTGTAAGTCCTGATCAATTGGGTTGTTAATAATTGAGCTGTTGATTTTAGTAAATGCTCTGGCCCAGATAAAACAATGTTCAATATTCCTTTTTATAATTTAACCTTAGTTTCAAAATTCTTTGTACTACTTTTTTATTGACAATTTACAGTGGTGTGAAAGTGTTTGCCACTTCCTGATTTCCTTTTTTTTTTGGCATGTTTGTAACACTTTGTTTCAGATCATCAAACTAATTTAAATATTAGTAAAAGATAACACAAGTGAACACAACATGCAGTTTTTAAATAAAGGTTTTTATTATTGAGGGAAAACAAAATCCAAAACTACATGGTCCTGTGTGAAACTTAAAACTGTGGTTTATCACACCTGAGTTAAGAGAAATCTCTTAAATAGGACCTGCCTGACAAAGTGAAGTAGACCAAAAGAAAGTAATTGAGATCTTTTAAGTCTAAAAAAAAAAAAAAAAGGTTATAAAGCCGTTACTAAAGCTTTGGGACTCCAGCGAACCATAGAGAGAGCCATTATTGTTGTTACTGCGGTGTACATTACTCCAGAAGCTAATGCTAAACTAGCTATGGAGGAACTGCACGCAGCTCTCAGCAAACAACAGTCTGCACATCCCGAAGGAGCTATTGCTGTTGCTGGAGATTTCAACCACTCCAACCTGAGATCTGTACTACCAAAATGTCACCATAATGTCTCCTGCTCTAACAGAGTGGATAAAACACTGGACCAGGTATACACAAACATACCTGGGGCATACACAGCCATTCCCCTTCCCAACTTGGGTCAGTCTGATCATTTCTCTTTGTTCATGCTACCCAAATACACACCATTGATCAAACGGGTGAAACCAGCTGTAAGTACAGTAAAGGTATGGCCAGAAGGGAGCCATTTCTTCTCTACAGCAAAAGTTTCAGGATACTGACTGGAACGTGTTTGCTTCACATTCCTCACAGGACTCTCACACAGACATGGATATTTACACATCATCTGTTTTGGACCATATTAACACGTGCATTGACAATGTCACTAATGTCAAACACGTAAAATGCTTTCCTAATCAGAAGCCGTGGATGAACTGGAAAATGTGGACGAGAGCCAGGGCCAACCTTAAAAGAGGCATCAGGAGAGCCAAGCTTACATTCAAATTTAACATAGAGGAGCACTTCTATAACTCTTATACGGACCATCATGGACTACAATCCAACAGCTCGATCTCAACCAACCAGCAATGCCTTCCAACCGGACAAACTTAATCACTTTTTTTTTGCTTGTTTCTATCAAGGCCTAAGACATTTCACCTCAACCACAGACTCTTCTACTGCTTACAGCCCACTCTCACTCTCAACAACGGACATCTATTCAGTGTTTAGCAGAGTGGATGCACGCAAGGCAGGTGGCCCAGACGGCATATCGGGACGTGTTCTCAGAGCATGCGCTAGACAACTGGCACAGGTTTCCACTGACATTTTCAACCTGTCACTGGCCCAAGCCACGGTTCCTACATGCCTGAAGACCACAACTATTATACCAGTGCCTAAGCATTTAGCTGCCGAATGCCTGATTGACATTCGCCCAGTTGCAATCACCCCTAAGTGCTTTCAGAAACTGGTCCTGAATCACCTCACCGTGGGCCTACCACCTACACTGGACCCACACCAGTTTGCCTATCGCCTGAACAGGTTGACAAAGGATGAAGTTTCCACGGCTCTTCATTTAGCCCTTACCCACCTGGATAAAAGCAACACTTACATCAGAATGCTGTTCATTGACTTTAGCTCTGGGTTCAATACAGTCCTCCCCACTTAACTGATCACTAAGCTCAGTGACCTGGGTATCTGCACCTCCACTTGCTGATGGATTCTGGACTTTCTCACCAACATACCTCAATCTGTTAGGTTGGGCAACCAGGTATCCTTAACCCTCATTCTGAACACTGGCATCTCACAGGGCTGTGTTCTGAGCCCACTACTCTACTCCCTGTTTACCCATGACTGTGTTCCTCTGCATAACTCCAACATCTTAATCAAGTATGCAGATGACACCACCGTGGTCAGCCAGATCAGCAACAACTCCGAATTGGCCTACAGGGAAGAGATCCGAAGCCTGACAGCATAGTGTGCCACCAACAACCTCTGACCCTCAACGACTCGAAGACTAAAGAGCTCATCGTGGACTTTCGGAAATCCAACAGCAGGAGACATTTCCCAGTCAACATCAATGGAACCGATGTAGAACGAGTCTCCAGCTTTAAGTTCCTGGGAGTTCACATCTCTGAGGATCTGTCCTGGCACCAGAACACTTCAGCTCTGGATAGGAAAGCACGACAACGCCTGTACTTCTTGAGAAGTCTCAAAAAAGCTTATCTGTCCCCAGGGACTTTAACGAATTTCTACCGCTGCATCATCGAGAGCATCCTGACTAACTCCATCACTGTATGGTATGGAGGCTTCACTGTGTGTGAACTGTATGTGAACGTGAAGCCTTGCAAAGGGTGGTCAAAACATTACTGGCACCCAACTACCTGCCATTGAACACCTTCACCACAGCAGATGTCTGCGCAGAGCTCACAACATTATCAAGGACTCCTCACATTCCAGTCTCAAACTGTTTATCCTCCTTCCATCAAGAAGGAGATACAGGAACATACGCATCAAAACCAGCAGGTTTAGGGACAGCTTTGTGTGTGTGTGTGTGTGTGTGTGTGTGTGTATCTGTGTGCGTGTGTATGTAAAATATATATATATATATATATATATATATTACACATACAGAACAGACCAAAAGTTTGGACACACCTTCTCATTCAAAGAGTTTTCTTTATTTTCATGACTATGAAAATTGTAGAGTCACACTGAAGGCATCAAGGGCTATTTGACCAAGAAGGAGAGTGATGGGGTGCTGCGCCAGATGACCTGGCCTCCACAGTCACCGGACCTGAACCCAGTCGAGATGGTTTAGGGGTGAGCTGGACCGCAGAGTGAAGCAAAAGGGCCAACAAGTGCCAAGCATCTCTCGGGGAACTCTTTCAAGACTGTTGGAAGACCATTTCAGGTGACTACCTCTTGAAGCTCATCAAGAGAATGCCAAGAGTGTGCAAAGCAGTAATCAAAGCAAAAGGTGGCTACTTTGAAGAACCTAGAATATGACATATTTTCAGTTGTTTCACACTTTTTTGTTATGTATATAATTCCATATATAATTCCACATGTGTTAATTCATAGTTTTGATGCCTTCAGTGTGAATCTACAATTTTCATAGTCATGAAAATAAAGAAAACTCTTTGAATGGGAAGGTGTGTCCAAACTTTTGGTCTGTTCTGTACATACACACACACACACACACACACACACACACACACACACACTCACTCACTCACTCACCGGCCACTTTATTAGGTACACCGTGCTAGTACCGGGTTGGACCCCCTTTTGCCTTCAGAACTGCCTTAATCCTTCGTGGCATAGATTCAACAAGGTACTGGGAATATTCCCCAGAGATTCTGGTCCATATTGACATGATAGCATCACGCAGTTGCTGCAGATTTGTCGGCTGCACATCCATTATGCGAATCTCCCGTTCCACCACATCCCAAAGGTGCTCTATTGGATTGAGATCTGGTGACTGTGGAGGCCATTTGAGTACAGTGAACTCATTGTCATGTTTAAGAAACCACTCTGAGATGATTCGCGCTTTATGACATGGCGCGTTATCCTGCTGGAAGTAGCCATCAGAAGATGGGTACACTGTGGTCATAAAGGGATGGACCTGGTCAGCAACAATACTCAGGTAGGCTGTGGCGTTGACACAATGCTCAATGGGTACTAATGGGCCCAAAGTGTGCCAAGAAAATATCCCCCAAACCATTACACCACCACCACCACCTGCCTTTCTATCAGCTCGAACCAGTTTGGCCATTCTCCTCTGACCTCTGGCATCAACAAGGCATTTGCGCACACAGAACTGCCACTCACTGGATATTTTCTCTTTTTCGGACCATTCTCTGTAAATCCTAGAGATGGTTGTGCGTGAAAATCCCAGTAGATCAGCAGTTTCTGAAATACTCAGACCAGCCCGTCTGGAACCAACAGCCATGCCACGTACAAAGTCACTTAAATCACCTTTCTTCCCCATTCTGACGCTTGGTTTGAACTGCAGCAGATCTTCTTGACCATGTCTACATGCCTAAATGCATTAAGTTGCTGCCATGTGATTGGCTTATTAGAAATTTGCGTTAACGAGCAGTTGGACAGGTGTACCTAATAAAGTGGCCGGTGAGTGTATATATAGTAGACTTGTTAATTCAGCTTGCACAATTATTAAAAATGCCATAATCTTATAACCGTTTACTTCTGCACATTTCTTTTTCAATGCCATGCCTTAGAACCATTTACCTGTACTTCTCAACACTGTCCACACATTTCTGCACAGTTATAGCCTTTCTATTTATTCACTGTACATATGTTTACATATATATCACATGCTGTAATTATACTACTTCATTATCTGCACTATTTGAACGATTGCTACAATTTCACTAGGCAATGACAAAGATCTATCTATCTATCTATCTATCTATCTATCTATCTATCTATCTATCTATCTATCTATCTATCTATCTATCCATCATCCATCCATCCATCCATCCATCCATCCATCCATCCATCCATCCATCCATCCATCCATCCATCATTTACAAATGGCAAAAATATGGAACAGTGGAGAACCTTCCCAGGAGTGGCCGTCTGACCAAAATTACCCCAAGAGCACAGCGACTCATCCAAGAGGTCAGAGTTCATGACTCAACCATAAGAAAGGGACTGGGCAAAAATGGTCTGCATGGCAGAGTTCCAAGATGAAAACGGCTGCTGAGCAACAAGAACATAAAGGCATCGTCTCAATTTTGCCCAGAAAACATCTTGATCGCCAAGACTTTTGGGAAAATACTCTGTAAGACTGTTGAATTTTTTGGAAGGTGCGTGTCCCATTATGTCCGGCATTAAAAAGTAACACCACATTTCAGAAAAAGAACACAACAACAGTAAAATATGGTGGTGCTAGTGTAATGGTCTGGGGCTGTTTTGCTGCTTCAGGACCTGGAAACGTGCTGTGATAAATGGAACCATGAATTCTGCTGTTTACCAAGAAATCCTGAAGGAGAATGTCTGGCCATGTGTTCGTGACCTCAAGCTGAAGCGAACTTGGGTTCTGCAGCAGGATAATGATCCAAAACACACCAGCAAGTCCACCTTTAAATGGCTAAAGAAAAACTAAATGAAGACTTTGGAGTGGCCTAGTCAAAGTCCCAACCTGAATCCTTTTGAGATGCTGTGGCATGACCTTAAAAAGGCGGTTCATGCTCAAAACTGCAGATTTTCATGCTTACAAACAGCAGATTGAGGAGCACTTCAACTCTGCTGACCCCCGACGCATGTGACAAGGAATATAGGCGATCACTGACCGCAAACCACCCAACGCAACCAGTTCTGCTTCACTCCCCAACGAGCTCAACCTCTTCTACGCTCGCTTTGAAAAAAGGAACATGGAGCCTTGCTTAAAACAGAGCCGTTACCAGGTGAGCAGCCACTTACACTCTCCACTTCTGAAGTGTGCGCCACCCTGGGAAAGGTGAATGCAAGGAAAGCAGCTGGCCCTGATGGCATCCCTGGTCGTGTACTCGGAGCATGCGCGGAGCAACTGGCCGAGGTCTTCACGGACCTCTTTAATCTGTCCTTGGCCCAGGCAATCGTCCACACCTTCTTCAAGTCTGCTACCATTGTGCCGGGGCCAAAGCACTCCACTGCAACAGAACTGGCTGACTTTCGTCCCGTCGCACTCACACCTGTCATCGCTAAGTGCTTCGAAAGACTGGTCCTCACCCACCTTAAAGCCTGTCTGCCACCCAGCCTGGACTCTTACCAATTTGCCTATCGCCCAAATAGATCAACTAAGGACGCCACTTCCACTGTACTTCATTCTGCCCTGACTCACTTGGATAACCCTGACACCTATGCCAGGATGCTGTTTGCTGATTTCAGCTCAGCTTTTAATACAGTTAGCC